>BMAW01127251.1:6948-53883 GCA_019974015.1 Nephila pilipes | reverse complement strand
ATATATACATATATATATTATATATACATATATATATTATATATATACATATATATAATATATATATACTTATATATTATATATATACATACATATTATATATATATATATACATATATACAGATAGATCTGTTAATACTTAACTTTTTTAATCATAATTTTGAAACATTCCTCTAATTAGGTATTTCAGTCGCATAAATTATTCAACTGACAGGAATGTCTTAAACATTAATTCTTAAATTATATTCCTTGCAAAATTTTGAAAAAGAAGTAACTAATATTAATATTATTCTCACATTATTTATTAAACAATATTAATGTATAACTTCCGTTATATATTAATTATTACATATAGGAGAATGCCCAATCTTTTACATTTGCGTCACAAAAGCATAGATGTAAATTCAGTATATTAAAATTTTGCATGTCTGTTTTAAAAGATAATTTATATGACGGAGTTAGTAAAGAACCTTTTAATGTAACCTTTTTAATTGATTAGATATATCATGAATCATCCATATGTTCATTTAAACTTATCTGCCTACAAAATGGCATATTGATTATACTTTCTATAAAATATTAACATATATTGTTTTACATGTTACATAATTTTAGAAATTTTTAATTTTGGTGAAGAATTTAATCTAACCGAGTAAATGTTTAGAGGAGATGGAATTGTAATTTTATTTCTTTTTGTTATTTACCATTTTAAATTGCTAAGGGGTAATTTTATAATCTAGATTAAGTACTTAAAATATAGATTCCTGTGAAAATGTCATATATTTTCCAAATTGTTTTGGAAAATATTGACATTTTCCAAATGTCATATATTTCCAAAGTTTTGTAGTACTAACTCATTAAAACAGATCAATTTATTTCACTCCAATTTGTATGAATTATATTTGTTTTAAAAGAAAACTGGCATTGTTAGCTTAGACTAAGGATTTAAGTTGTTTAAATTATAATTTTCGATCTATTTCTGTTGAAGTAAAGTTTATTACTTTGAAGAGTTCATTCAAAGAAGGGAGCATTTCCAGGAACTCCGAATCCTATTCTATGTTCAAAATGATGCCAAATCTCATGCTATGTTCAAAACTATGTTTCATTTGACGCAATATTATCATTCATAAAAAAAAATTAATGCTCAGTTTTATGGCAACGTTGCAATGATTTGTTAGACAAAATGAATCGTATGAGTTGTTAGTTCCGATTTACCATATTTTTTTGTTTCCTTCTTAAGTGCTCGAGTGTTTTCCTTAACTATACTGCTGCAATTTTATGTGCATTAATGCATTTTCTTCCATTAATAAAGTAATAGGCTGTACGAATATATTTTTTCCCTTTGAATGAGCCTGGAGGTTTACAAAAACAGTTGAATTCTATAGCTGATTTTAATAAAAATTATGAGAGTAGCTCTAATTTTAGTAAAATGATCTTAATGGGTAATATTTACTTCACTCATCGATAATATATCAAAGCACGAATTGAATTAAAAGCAATCTACTTTCGTTCTGTATCCATTGCTTTGTGGCAGTAGGACCGTTGTTCCGTGCAAAATGATTAATGTTCTGTCAGAGGAGGGGGAAAAAATAAAGCCTTATCTTTGAATAACGCTATTTTTTTCGGGATTTTTATTTGAGAACATTGCTATACTGGGTTATTTGGTCCAATTTTACTCAGTGCCATGTTTTTCATTTCACTTAGTAATTTGTCGATAAGGCACATTAAGATTTCATGACCCTTTTGAATTGTAACGATAGGAAAAGAAAGGGAAAAAAAGATTAAATGTAATAAAAAAATAAGCAAAAAAGTAGAAAGGAGTGCAATATAAAACACGAAAAACATTATGATCCAGAAAGTTGATTATTTTTTGAATGTTCTTCAAAAATTTATCAATCTTCATTTCAAATGCAAGAATACATAGCTTAATACGAAGTTTAATAACTATTGATTTCCTAGAATGTTATTAGTATTCTAACTACTTGAAAAAAAAAACAAATCACTAAATCTTTTTACTTTATATTTTACTTATTATGTATGTGGGGTGTCGAGGGATCTCATCCTCCAAGTGCTGACAGAGGGCGACCACGTTGCTTTTCCTTTCTACTTCCCTGTCGAATGATGGACGACCGCCAAACTTAACTGCTACAATACTGAAAGGATCGGAAGGCGGCAATGTGAGCAAGAGGAGGAAAATATTGAAGATGATTTCGGTAGTCTGAGACATATAGACGCTTTTGTTTTGCGCAAATAAGTACTTTTGGAGTGAATATCCGGTTTGAAATATTAAGCGAGTAAAATTAAATAGATAATCATTAAATTCAATTTATAACTAAAAAGGTATTCTAATTTATATGTAGTGTTCAGAGAAAATCACACACACATATGTATATGTTGTGTGTTGTGTGTGTGTGTGTGTGTGTGCGTGCGTGACTTCGTGAGTGAGTATGTGTTTAAGTACGTTTTTATTTAAAAATAAAACTCAAAGTGATCTAAATATCAAAAGATAATATATTTCTTTTATTGAATGTTAATTCGCTGACATGTTTTAGAAACAAAACTGTGTCTATTTAAATATGTGTTCAGCAAAAGTCATACAAAATATATTGTCACTGTAAATAATTGAATAAAACAGAGCATTTATACTACAAAAAATAATCTCGTAACTCAGTTATATTGTTTATTTATTAATCGAAAGTGTTGTACCTTATTTGGCTACTGTATTGAATGTAAAAGCATATTCCTCAGTTTTTAAAAGCATTTATGCTTTTTTAAAAGTGCTATACTTTACAACTGAATTCAAACATAATTAAAATATTTTTTATTTGTTACGAAAACTTAATCTCTCTTTATATATAAATGTAAAATGATTTCTTTCTTGCTTCTTTGAGCATGGAATACCAATTTCATATTTGAAGCGTTCTAGATTCAAAAAAATATTGAATAAAGAGATAAAAACTTAATAATACGAAGTACAATGCATATCTACCAGATTATTCAGCAAGGTAAGTTATTATGTATGGCGAGTTACTTTTATTTATATATTACAATTCATTTTTTTATTTATGAGCTTGATTCCTCAGGAACTATAGGTGACCTTGACAATTTGCACTCTTTATATATTGTTTTAGCTGTTATTGAAATAATTGTATTTAAAAATACAGTTATTTCAATAACAGCTGATATGAAGTTAAATGGCAACGAAATCAAAATTCTTGAATAAACATGCAGAATTATCTCAGTTACTAAAAAGGAATGACTTATTTTACACCAAATTTTAGAAAAGAGGTTTCTTTACAAGATTTATTACTCATTTTAGTAATTGTCATTCCAGTTGGGAAAAAAATGGTTTACACGCCATTGATTCTTGTATCCTTATAAATAATTTTTTTATTTAAAAACTTGAGACAAACATGCTGAATAATCTGTTTATTGTACAATTTTTGTTCGTAATATATATATATATATATATATATTATTTTATGCAATCGTAATAAATAGCTTATTCAAATAAATACCATTAGTCTAAAATATCAATGTATCAACAATATTTATTTAACATTTGAAAATGTGATCGATGCATTTTTCTCATAGTAATTACATATATTGTACAGAATTGTTTTCACGAAAAACGTAGTAAACTATGATAATAATATGAGTTAAAAGTGTGTTGCTTTCATAATAATAATATTGATCTAATATTAACTTCCTTTATATATTTTCAGAGCTTTTACTAATTAAATTCCAACTGAATCGCTATATACCTTTTATATAAGAAGAATTTAGCTGAAAAAATGAAATTCTTAAGCTATATTACATTGATAATCTATAATGTCTTCAGCTTATTAAACAGACACACTCATTGTAATAAAATATTAAAATACAATGTGTTTCGTTTCAAAAATTAGCTGTCTCAAGCTCTTCAAAATGAAGTTAATTATTTGTTTATTATATTTTTCTAAATTAATTGATTAAATGTAGTTAATGAAAATTTCCTGTTTATTACAGTGTTATTTTAATTAATTGTAGAAAATATATTGCATTTATATTTGACATTCTAAGCTTCAAAGTGTTTGAAAGGTATGATTAGTTTTTCTTTTGAATAAGATTTACTAAGATTTTCGTATACGATGTAACATGCGTCAAATATTTTTGTTTTTATTAAATAGTTTTTAAGAGATCGTACAGAAAATATCTTCTTTATTAACCCTAATACTACTCCTATATCAACATCTTTTTAAAAGTATTGCTACTGTTTCATTATTCTGGAGATTAGAAAAATATATAGCAGTAAAGTATATGAATTATTCTCCTTAGCATATCTAATACATTTGCAAGGCTAAGTTCATATTTAAAAAAAATACTTCCTATGAAGTTACGTTATCAGATATTTATCATTTTTTCCTATTTTATAATTTAAATATATCATTCAAATATTATATCTAACATAGTTCATTTAGGTTGATTTTAAATTCTTTATTCACTACAATTTGTCTAAAAGCATTTCATTTTAACTTTCAATAGTGAAATATTAATTGTAGTTCAATAATTTATACATGCCTCTTTTAACTGTTTTTTTATATGTTTTTATCTTACTAAACAGAAAAATGAGAAAAATACTTCTATTTAATGTAAGACTTAGAAATGAAATTCTAAGAATTTAAATTCAAAATATATTACCTTCATTTAATATGGTGCACGATTAAGTTAAGTAAATTTTCGCTACGATCGTTTTATCAAGTAGATCACGCTTATCCTATCACTCTTTCGACTTTTACGATCGTTTCCAGCTTTCTTTATGATACTCAGTTTCCTTAACATCAAATACTTCCCTTCTGCATCAAAATGACTTTTTGATCTTCTCGGGTAAACTTTTAAATTTCCTTATAAGAACTTTTACTAATATGTAAAACTTTTAATTTCATTTGGAAATGGCTTTTTAGTCATTTCATGGACAGTTGTCATAGAAGAAAGCTAAAAACTTGTATTAATGAATTCCATTTCAAAATATTTAATGAATCACGAATTAAAAAAAATTACGGAAGGGAAAGAAAATGTGTGTAACTCTAGTTACTTAATTTATAATATTTAAAACTAGCATTTCAAGGAAGGGAAATAAAATATGTGTAACTCTAGCTATACTTAATTAATAATATTTAGAACTAAAAAAAATTTATAAATCTAAAACGCGTTCCTTTTTGCTATAAGAATTATAGGTTAAAAATTTCTGATCAGCGTAAGAATTTCTCTCCTTAATAATTCTAGAACCTTTTAACATTCCACTGAATAACATTTACAAATTTATTGTATTAAGGTATAAAAACTAAGAATCTACTTTTAAGAAAAGAACTGACATTAAACATCAGTATTTTAAGTTTAAAAAATCTATGTATATTTTAGGGTTTTTTTTATCATGAAACATTACAAAAATATCTTCCAATCATTACAACATTTCCTTTTTTGGTATCATTTGACCGATTAATTAATTTTTTTTATTTTTTGTGCACTTAGAAGCAACATGAAAACTATTGGTGATGAACCTCACAATTTAGAACCTCGGTCAAGTGACGAGTACGACACTTGAGTTGGCATCTGAATTTCGAATCTTCTATATCACGTTAACATGAAGATTTGACATCGCCGCAGATTTGACGTGCATAACCCTACTGCACGGTGCGTCTTTAGTTAGTATCAGGACAGAAACCCACGAATTGACGAATCAACGTTGCCTGTGAGCTCGTGACCATGACCAAACTGCTACAGTGGACAATTTCCAGTGTGAAACATATCTAATAACAAATAAGAAGAAAGATAATTTAGAATACTATATTTCAGTAACGAAAACAGTACTCATTACAATTTACTCTCATGTAAAAGTATTTTACTACTTCATTTGAATATTTTAAATCTCAATATTCTTCTTTGATTGAGGAAACTCTCATACATGTAACAATAGTAAATGTTCAATAGTTGTCAAGTAAAATTTGTTTAAATGTTCTCTAATATATTTTACACACGCATGCACAAAAACACTCTATTCGTTTTAAACTGTATAAATAACACGCGTTAAGATGACATTGTGACCCTGGAATTTCTCTTCACTAATATTGGAGTCTTTTGGCAATTTGAATTTTATAAAATTCCAACTTCTCTCCAAACAAATGAAACATTATTACGCAAATCAGATAAAGATATGAAGTATAATGAATTGAATCAATATTAGTGATATATAAGCGAATTAGAATTTAAAGGAACAGAGGAAAACAAGAAGTCGGAATATGTTAGTAAAGTAGAAATTGAAGTAAATCGCTGAGATTTAAATTGGTTAGAACAAATCCTGGGGTTTGAGTAAGTGGTCAGTGGAGTCGAGACCACCACATTTGAGAAGTGCTTCACTCGATGCGAGTTAGTTGATAAACTGAACATTCGTTGTCTATTTCTAAGTTCGAATTCAGACGAGTTAAGTGAGAATCGAAAGATAATAAACTATTGATATCATTTATATAAACTTTCATCTTATTTTTCTGAACGCCTTTTACTTGGATTCGTTAGCCGTATTGACTGTATAAATACATTTTATGATGTCTTTTGAGTTATATAAAGAAAGGGAGTTGCAACAATAAAAAAATAAGAAAATTTTTTATAAAATATGTATTGAAAAATTACTTTAAGACGTTATAATGCAACATAAGAATTTAAAATTATATAAATCGAGAAAGTTTTGAATCAATCTTTTTTTTTTGTGTTATGAGCTTTAATATTTTTAAAAACATTTCTTGTTTAATTGCTACCAAGTTTCTCAAATTCAAAAGTTTTTACTTAAAATGGTCCTAGAGATTTAAATTTTGTAGAAATTTTAAAATAACTTCTATAATTACATAATGAAGTACTCAGGAGTTTATATTATTTTAATAATTCATTCGAAAATTTACAACTAAAATTGTATTTCAATTATAAGTACATGTTCAAAAATAATTTCACTACCCAGTTATTATATTAATATTTTGATTTTGTTTATTAAAGTTTCTTTTCAAACCTTATGAGTCATATCCTATATTTTATGATTTAATACGATCAGAGAAATTTTAAAAAAAATTACTCTAAATCTTGAATTACAAGATTAATTTAAATTTGTATAAAAGCATTTATTTTATTTCTAAAAAAATCGTGTTCTTAACAAAATTATAAGTTACGAATTGATTGATAATCGTTATATATATCATAGTTAGCTAGAAAATAGATATTTTTTTTCCATTATATGATCCGTATCCTCTTAAAGTTAGGCTGGTTAATATTTATCAGAACTTTTTGTAACGTTTTACACAACACTGGAACTCTGTCATAAATTTAACTTAATGATAACATGCTTAAGATTTCTCTTAATTTTAAATATATTAAGCAATGTTAGATTACTTTTCTTTCGCTATTTTGTGCATGTATGTTACATTTTGTTTCTTAAGGATTAAGAACATTTAAAAAAGAATCAGCCAATAATTTTCACATTATCTTTGAATAGATATTTTACTCCTAAATTATATTTTAATCAATTAAATATTTTGAATCTACATATTGAATTGATGTATTAAATATAATTCAAAATATAGGTAAAAAAACAATTTTAATTTATTATTTTTTCGTTATAGCTTTATTTATTTGTATTTGAAGTAAATACAAAAAATATGTTACCTTATAGTGAATATCATATTATTTTTTGTTAATTCTTTTTGCAATGATCACTAATCATGTTACATCAGCTGTTCATTTCTTAGTCTTGAATTAATTTATTTTGTGGATCATGATAGTAAAAAAAAAATCATAGCATAACAATATTATTCTAGACATATTTTTTAAACGGAAAAAAGACTAGGCAAAAACAAAATAATTCTAAGATTATCGCAAATTCAATAAATAAAAAATTCATTTTATTAAAATATGGAGTAAAAATGTTTATATGCGCAGTGTTCATTACGCATACGTTTTTGTTACGCAAGAAACAGTATAAAAATAATAGATTATTTGGAGATGTTTTTGATATGCAAATAAAGATTCGTGAATTCTTTATAAATTATTTTTAAATAAAAATGTTTTTCCAACAAAGCAAACGAAAACATCCCAAGACAATTGTTTTATGCGAAATGTTTCGAAAAGAATAGAATTAGGCTACCAAAGGTACCAGCCTATTTTTAATAATTAGCAATACATTCAATTAAATAATAGGTTTTGAACAAACGGTAAAATGATGAAGTAGATAATAATATTTTTTTCAGATATTAAAATTAAAAAAGAAAAATTATACGTAAATTTTATAAAAATTATCAGAATGAATGAATGAAATTTTATATATTTTTATTTCAATACTTAAAAAAAATTGAGAAAAACATATTATGACGTTTTGCTCGAATGTTAAGATTATTACTGAAGAAATCAAGCATCAAATATAAACTCAAAAACTTTTAAGAATTTTTTTAAAACGTGCTCTGGGGACCATTTTTATCATTGACTAAAACAATAGGCCAATTGGTGGATAATTATTAATGTATAACGCTTTCTACATCCAGTTCCTAATCAAGTATTATAGTGCAGAATTTTACTTACCTTTATAAGTTACAATAGTAGACTTGATTTTACTGGAATTAAAGACAAATATAAAATTTGAGAATATAGTCTTATACTAAAATAATGTATCCGTCATTCTTGATAATTCATTTTTGTCCTACTATATGAAATATTAGATCGTATCTCTATAATTCTCACACTATACCTCTTATAAAATAATGCTAAATTAGAAAAATCACGGTTTTTTCCGAAAGTGAAGTTCTACTCGCAAACATTATAATTAAATATCTCTAGAGGTTAGTTAAAGAGAATTGCGCATGAAACCTTGCTACAATATCTATAGCAAATATGTTTTGTTTGATCAGTAATATTACTCAATGCATAATCATTTATTTGCTTCGAATCCAAGCAGCTTTCATAAATAATGCAGCTCTTCTTGCATATAAAAACACCAAATAAAAAGTAATTATCTATCTCTAATTAAGAAGTAAATGTCTTAAAATAGTGCAAGTTATTAAATATACACATTTTGATAGTAAGCTGACAATTTAGAAAATTACATACTTAAAAAAATAACCATAGCACATTTTTTAAATATATATATATATATATATATATATATATATATATAATCCTTTTTATTCATGTAAGAAATTATTTTCCATGTAAGTTGTTTATTACATTTGCAAGGATCACATTGGGTTAAAACCAATAATTAATGCTATTTGGGAGCACAGATACGGATACTTTAGTTCTGAAAGAAACTGTTAATTATCTAGTACGAATCTTTCAATACGTAAACAAGTCTGAAAATCCTTAACTCATTCTTAAAAAGCTTGTATTCCTTTTCTAATAAAAAAGAGAGAGCAAGATATATTGCCCTTTAATTAAATATAATTTAAATAAACTGGATTTTTAATATGAATTTTAAAAGTTCACTTAATGCTAAATAGCTTTTGATTAGTTGCACAAAGAACATTTTTTTCAAGTTGACATCAGAAGAGCAGTAACAAAAATGTAATGTTTGACATAGTTTTTATCAAATATTAAAAAATTATTTCAATTCTTCAATATGCGATAAAATGCCTGATACAATTACAGAGAAAAGATGATAATACTTATAAATTTCAGAAAATGAATTAAAATATTATATGTGAATAATACAGTAATGTACAAGTACATTGTTAAACAGAGAATAAATTAAAGTTGTGTTGTAAATTCCAACATTCCAAATTTTTACAAGCATTGCTTGGAAATAAAAAAAAGTATGACAAGAATACGTTGATATTTTGTGTTTAAATCCTAAACTTTATAAAGGCACCGTTTGTATACATAGAAATATTTAGAGCAATTTGTACAACTCTTGTTATGCATAAATATTACCTGTGATTATTGAGTTTTTCATTGAATAAATTTTATAAGGAAACTAGTTACGCATATATTTCGTCAATAAGTATTTTTGTTTGTCTGTAGCATGAATAACACTCTTCATCTGCAAATATTTATTTCAATATTGCAATCGAGTATTGATAGAAACATATATATAAAATGACATAAAAGGAAATATTTCTTAATGAAACAAAGGCTGTAAGAAAACTCCACAAACATATAACTAGAGGAATTTATGACTGTAAAGAGCCTATTTTTAATGAAAAGAATTATTGAAATTCAAAACATATTTGATTGAGATTAATTTAAAGTTAATTATAGTTATAGTAAGTTCATGAATAGTAAACTATTACATAAACATAAAATATAAGAAATAAGCCTATCGATTCATACTTCAAGATTGTCATACAGTTATTAAATCACTACGAAATTTGAATTAAATAAATAATGTTTAATAAAAATAAAGAACTTTAGAGCATTGAATCATTTTCCAATATAAAATCAATCTTATTTATTTCCCACATTAACAATTCTTAGTTGAAAAACCTTTCAATGTAATAATAATTTATTATATCTGAAAATTACATTGTTTTATCTTGAAAATCTTGTTCATGCAACCAATTTGCGAAAATAATTCAAGATTCTTTTCCAAATTATTTATTTTTAATTTTTCTCGAAACACTATTTTATTATATCTAATACATAAAATACTTAAATAGAGTAAAAGTAACAAAAATATTATCGAGTAATTCCAATCAATTTTCTGACTAATCTAAAGAGAAAAATGAAACAGACAATATATGACTTTCCTGGAGAAGAAATAATAATACAAAGAGATAACATGCTGTGCCGGTGAAAATCTGGTCCAACATAGGCATCTCTTTCTTGATGTGCAACATTGCGGGTCGATACTGACCTCCGAAGACAGGAAATTCGAAAGAACACGAATCAAGGTTGGGCGCCTTAACGTGGCTTTCCGGATCTTTGATGTATCAAAAGAAGTTCGAAGGTTTTTCAAGATATAAAAGAATAGTCATAAAAAAACAAGTTGAAATCCTTTGGTCAGAGTTTTTATTTTATTTAGAACTATATATATATATTGTCTAATTGGGTAGCGAGTGCTTTTTTACATTATAATGTTAATCAAAATTATTGCAAAACGTTGCATGGTACATACTTTTTATTTCTAATAAGTTTAAATATTAAATACATTACATACCAATCTATACAACATAGAACGAGACTTAAATTACTTTCTTCTTATCTTATGTATATGAAATCATACAGTCGTACAGAGTTTTTGAGAAAACTTTTTTATCGGTGTGTTTTATGAACAAAATACATAATATTTCTAAGTTGATGCATAATGTGTTTCATTATTTAAAAAGTCAAATTATACATCTATAGATAGGTACATATAGAAATAATTTTGTTTTAAAATCATTTAATAGCTATAATAAATCATTAAACCAGTGTAAAATTGACATAATTATGCATGTTAAGTATTTTATAATAGTGATATAATCACAAAGAATAAAATTTCGGACACATTTAGAAACTAAACTAAATATGCAAATATATTGAAAAACATTTTGAAATTCACAATTTTTTAAATACGTTTATTTTATGAAGCTGTACATGACACATACACTGGATTTCGTTTAGAATAATTTCGTTTCTTGAAATTTGAATGCAGTTTGATAAAGTTAATTTGAAATATTTACACTTGGCCTAATACAACAATCTTTCATATATTATGTTTGATATTATTAAGAAAATTAAAGGAATTCTTTAGCATCTTGAATTTATTTATTAAAAATACACCATTTAAAGGCAAAAAATTATCTTCATGATTGTTAGTGAACTAAAAATAATAGTTCCAATATAAAAACTATAATCATATCTGGTCAGAATATATATATCTCTCTCTTGTTTAGCATTATAATAAATTAAAATATTACGGAATTAAAAATAAATACCTTTTCAAAGAATCTAAGATTTAGAATAATTCACTTTAAAATAACTTTTTCCCTATCACTAATTTTCTTTAAAGGAATAAGTCATGCAAATAGCTCTAATCGGTAAAATAAGGGGAGGGGTGATAATTTGTTATGTGTATATTTTTAAAAATAATTCACTCGAATAATTTTGGTTATACCAATGTTTATTGCATTTATAATAATTGTTACAGAATGTTAAAAAAAAGAAATAATTCAATCATTGTTGAAAATTAATTTAACAAGGAATCAAAATTCATTAGCTTCACTTTTTGTTTATATACAGCTACAGAAGGCAGTTAAAAAGTGGAGCAATAGGTAGAAGATATGAAAGTAATTCTAAATTCCTTCCGAGCAATTGAATCTTAATTTAAACTTAAGACAATATTGGCATTTTAATATCATTTAATAGTTTTTATAAGGCACGTTATTTAACTCAGACTTAAAAGAAACTGACTGAATTAAATGTCCCTTTCAATAATATCAGGTAATTAGACTCAAGTTCAAATTAATGCTTCAAATCGAAAAATATTTTTTTTAAATCCATATACCATATTTTGACTACAGTTTTATAAAAATAACAATATATTTTATTAATTTAAAAAGCCATTTTTGAATGAGTTATTGGGAGGGATATTTTATTAACCTCGCACTTAAAAGCTACAATAGGGCCATTAGCGTTAGTCTTTATAATTTTAAGCCTCGATAAAGCTCGCATCTACTTTCCTGAACCTCCACACTGCGCTATTGGGAGACTTGGAATCTAGAACGAATTTAACGTGCGTCAGCTTAACAGCAGAAATTAATTAGAATCAGAGCTAGAACACACGACTCAACTTAAACAAAGCCTATCACAAGCCTTGAGAACATAACCACTCGGCTACCACTAAACAAATTATATCATATTTGGGGAGGGAGGTAGATAAAATACCATCTGTCATGGACACTTTGCTATTAGAATCATTGACTATATAAATGAATTGCTAAAAATTTAAATTGCAGTCTCAACTCAGTTAATATTTTTTCAATTCTCATTTCCTTTAATAATCTCTCTTTCTGGACTCATTTATTTTCTCGGTTGCTTAGAGAAGATGCTTATATAAAAAATTAAGAGTACGCAGTTCCCTTCAAACTTACTTAAACTTCAAGAAATGAAAGTGGACTCACTGGAAGATATAAATAAAAGAGAGCAATATATAATCATACAAATTGATGTAATAAAATACCATAAAGAACCTTATAATTTTTCCGCTAGTAAATTTTTTCCTAGATTTGAGGTTAATTTTAATGATATTTAAACAGAGCCTCACAAATAATCATAAACTTATACAGTTCATCATACAGTTTTCAAATTAAACAAAACTGATATACTCTTTGTTAATCGTCAAAAAAGAATAAACAATATATTTTTTTCTTAAATTTAAATAGTGACAAAGGTTTAGTTCAATATATAATATTTTATTTCCTAATTTTTAGTATTTAATTACTTCTTCAAAAAAAAGTTTTTTTTCCCTAAATCAATTTAAGTTTCTGTAAGTACTAAACAGAGTTTTGGAACATCAGTGCTGAAAGGGAAAGCCGCTTCCATTACCTATAAAATTACATATTACCACTTAATTCATTCCCACTTATCCAAACAAGCTTAAAAGCACTTGAGACACTACTCTTTTGGATATAAATTAATTCTGTTATACTGTAAAATTCAAAAGGAACACAATCTACAAACTATATTATTATGAGGTAAGACTTCTAAATATAAAACGCCTGTTTTAAGGGACAGTTTAAATTTTTAAGCTAATCATAATTAAGGTTGAAACATGCAGGTAATTTAATTATTAAACAAAATGCAGTAAGCTGATTTTTCAAATTGCTGGTTTAATCAAAATGTAGGTTTTACGTTCTTTATAATATATAAACAATAATATGGCAAATAGTTTTTTCAGACGAGAATTTTAAATGATTATTCAAAGAGATTAGTTTTCTGGAATTATTTTTATTTTAAGATAAATGCTTATTAATATTTAAGACTACAATGTCTTGTTTAATTTAAAAATATGCCATTTCACATTTTATGTGTATTTAATTTCTTATATGGAATGCGTATGTTTTTAAATTTTAGAGTGTTTTTTTAAGAATGATATATGACGGATAAGTGGAAAACTATAGTCACTAGATAACAGTCTCACAAAATTTGGACTTAAATTTTATTTGCTTCCTATCACAGGCAACTTAAAATTACGATTTTCTCCTCTCTTTTTAAATTATTATAATTGAAAATTGATTAAAATAGGAAAGTGTATTTGCGCCGAAATACTTCAGAAAACTTTCAGGTGCATTAAATTTTTCAAAAAACTTTTTTTTTTCTAAATGTCTTTATGTTGTGTTCACTTTAAAGCATAAATACTGTACATACTACGTATTCTTAACGAAGATATTAGATAAGTCGTTAGAAAGAAAAGAAATCTCAAACATTTCACCATAAATACTTATGTATATAAGAATCCGATTGCATAACTGTGTATATATGTGTGTGTATGTGAAATTCCAAGGATAATCATCAATAGTGCTTTCTTTATAAAATCAAATTTCCAATAAAAGAAATTCAAAACCTATTTTAAGACACAATCTTATCAAAATTCCTATTAACATTAGATTGAATCTCTGGATGCAACAAATATTCGATTACTTTGGTTTGTTATGGTAAATAAAATCAAATGCAAGATAAACTAATAATATCTTCAAAATATGCATATTTTTATTTTTAGTTCTAAAATTCTAATCAGCTTCTCTCTCCTCTCTCTCTCTCCTCCCACGTCTCTCTCTTATAGTATTCTAAAACTAAAGTTTCAAATAATCCTGTTCCGATAAAGAAGCAAGGATTTCTCTTTTTATCTTTCAGCGAATGTTCTCTCTCAAAAACTAAACAAGTACTTTCCAGTTATTATGAGTTTTAAAAACTTGCCTTCGAAACTCTTTTCATTTCGATATCAACTTTCAAATTGCCGAATAAAGTTCTGGAAGTGGCTATCATCGCTCATGTACGATCCAGCTCTACCTGAATCGGCTTTTCGTTTTATTACTTTTACGATCTGACGATCATTACGGAAATTGATCGCAAGCACACAACACCATTAAGGAGAACCTTGTACATCGAAGAATTACCAAGTTTCCATGTCAAAACGGAAAATTAGTTTTTCATGTGTTCCATTCTGTCGGAAATTGTGGGTATTGACGCTCTTTTATTCCGGTTATAATGGAAATCTATTGTGTTTATTTTAATATATTAGCATCTTTCATGCAAACTCTTTTATTTCGAATTACAATAAAGGTAAAAACTGTAGCAATCTTCGTCCGAGAGTATAAGTCCAACCAAGATCCCCGTTATAAGCTTTTCTATGTTATATGAATGATAAATTTCACATTGTTTATTTCATTAGCAACATTTTAGAAATTTATATGCGTTTCATCTGTTTGGAAGTCATTTTGTTTCAAAAGACTTATTTTTATACTTAATGAAAAGAAATACATTCACATACCTAAACAATATATATTTTAAATTATTTATTAAAATGATTAAATGAGTTGTAAACTTATTTGTCTATTATTTTAATCGTAGAATTTTAATACTTATCTTACATTGTTATTTTTTCAATACCTTCTGTTTTATGAAACCTAGATCAATCAAGCAAATTGCTATCTCTTGTAGAACCCATTATTATACATACTTTCCGTAAAATGTTCCTCTAAATAATTTTCTTATACACAATATCAAATAGAATGTTAATAGATTGTTTTCTTTAAGACTTCTTTAGACATTTTATTGATTAAAGTCTTTCTTATCAGTAGAATGCCTTTACATTGAGCCTTTATGCAAATCATAAACACGATCTGATATTTTAGAAGACAGTTGCAAATGTGCGGAATTTACGGCATTGAGCTATCAGGGGAACTACTATGTCAGAAAGTGAAAAGATTAGTGTAGCTACACATTTTCATAATAATTCATAACTAGTTTTTCTAAAATACTTCTAATTAAAATAAGGAAAATTAAAATATCAGCAGAAAACCTAAATGATTTTTAAAAAAATGAAAGCTGATTTAGAGAAGAAGTAGTTGATGGTAACTGTTACATCCCCATATTTAAAATTCTTTAAATAGTTGTAGTAGGAAGATTTCATTTTATTTTTGTCTTATCACTTCTTTACAACTGCCAGTTCACATAACTTGGTGAAAGGTTAACAAGACGCCACAAATAAGTATTTCTTTGTTTATTTATAAACTTCAAAGCAGAAATATTGGATATATCTACTCGTACATCAACTTTCTCATTCTCCTATGTTTTAATGCTTTTTTTGAATTTTTATAATATAAATCTAATTAAAACCCATATGTTGATTTCAACTGATGTCGGTCTTGAGTTTCGAGAATCTATTGATGCCACATTCCTTTTTAAGCATACTTAAATATTTTTAATTCCACACAAATACCCTTACTATCCTTGTATTGTTTAATATTCAAACAATTCGTTCTTCTATCCATATAAGCTCAATATCCGCATGCAAAAATGACACTGGCAATAAAATACATATACTCACATTCAAGCCTGAGTTTCTGAATTTTCCACCCTTAACAGTAATTTTTACGCTTTCTTTTTGTAGTTTGCTTTATCTAAGGGCCTAGTATAATTCCTCTTTATAAATTTTAACTATAAATACTAATAGTTTACATAATCTTCAATACAAACCAATGTCGTTTGTGTCATCAACAAATATTTCAAAATACGTGATTTCCTATACTATTGATAAATATTTACTCCATTTCCCTTTCAAAAGTTTATATATATATATATATATATATATATATAAAGAGAGAAAGAGAGAATACACAGAGGAATGTTTAGCATTTTTTCGTTTGAAACTCTTTTTATAATATTCAAGAAGTAAAATATTACTTTTCTGAATATTTTTGATTCTCCTTTTTTATGAAAGAATGATTCTTAAATCGTTCATTTGTTCAAACATTCTGTAGACTCAAGCTAAAATCTTTTACATAAGCATAATTTTATCAGAGGAGTATTGGCAGTCTAAAAGAGTTTAGGGCCAACGATATATATATAAGAAATATTTTTGCGATCTTATCTAATTAGAAAGAAAACAAATAATGTGGGCAATAATATGTACTTAAATATACTTTAAGTTTTACAATTAACATATTTTAATATAAAGTTAAATATTAATGTATCTTTTTCTTTTTGTGGATATTCAGAAAACTAAGCAATTGACAACTGCAAAAGTATAATAACTTCGCAGACAAAAGCAGCTAAGATAAGAGTTTATAAATAAAACTGCAAAATACAGCAATATTGCACACACAATTTTACAAAAAAATACTTAGTTTTATATGGAATCCTTTATTTTGTTACATATTGTTTTTTCTTTGTTTTCGATATAAATATACGCAAAACATTAATAATATGTTTAACGAAATTCACGTAGAGATTCAAAAATAATTATAAGTTAGTATATTTCATTTTTATTTAATAATTTTAAAAAAAACAAATTATTTAATTGAAATATAATCGAAGTATGAGGATGTTTCTTTCTAGATAGCGTAGTTGAAACTCAAAGAATACGAATTACCTATTAATATAGTTATTTTTTCGAATAACTATTATAATAATATAATTAATAATAGCTTATGACTTTACAAATAATATCCATTAAGCTTTTTATTTTTTGTTCCCTAAGAAATGCATAATCAAAAGTATTGGTTTCAAAAGAATTTTAAAAGTAAACTAAAACTACTCGAGATGAAAAGAACGTGTTAAGTATTAATTAAAGAATATAAATTGCAAGTTTGCATCTGCTATTCTTGAAGTCGACTTAATTTAGACGTTGTTTATCACAAACAACGTAAGCAACTATTCAATAGAATTTAAAATCTTCCTATGAGGAAGCTCAATTCAAATTATTTACCCTGTAGTTTATCTTTCTAATATAAGATGCCCTCTCTTCTGATTGCTAGCCTGAAATATTATAAAAGAAAACTTCAATATTCAGCAGTTTCTCGGTTTGTGCCTGTTCTCATAAACTTAAAGAAATGAATCAGGGCTCGTTGTAAGAAGTTAGATCAATAAACCATAATAATATCGAACAGGAGGAAGCAATACAAATATGAGCGAGCTTCAAAAAGCTTCTTTCATGACCCTATTCTAAAGTAGTTCAGATAAATAACAATTTTGAATGGATAATGGGATACAAATACAGATTTAAACAAGTTTTATACCTTTTTATTTTTGTTCCTTTCAAAGAGAAACAGAAATTTAAGATATATATTACAAATTGAATACTTTCTATTTTACAGTTCCCTCATGCTGTCGTGTAAAAAATTCCAAGGTAGTACTGTTTATCAACTGATGCCAAAGAATGGATAAATGAAGGAAATATGTATACATCACATACCAATTTTAAAAATAATTATCACAATATTTACTTAAATAAAATTATAAATATTTAAAATATGATTTTTTATATCATATACGAAAAATATAATGTTTTGTTCAATTTAAACATCCAACTGTATTTTGAATTAACTATGCAGTCTATGAATAGTAACTTACCTTTAAAATATATAATTTTAAAATGTAAAAGTTACTTAAAAGATTCTTAAGTAAAAGTTACTTAAGAATCCGTCTGCCTATATTGACAATTGACTTGTAAAATTTTACTATAATATTTCATAAGAGCACTTTGAAAATCAGAATAGGTAACTAACTTGTTTACTGAAGAAATCTATAAACATAGGATTAAAGTTTTCCTAGAAAAATAATTGGTTTCCATAAAATTAATTACTCTGTTTTTCATAATTTTCTTAAGTCAGAATCTTAATTAAACAACTTCAAATAAGCATATTTAAATATGAAATCAACTTGTAGCATAAAACTAAAAGTGTGTGATGTAATCAAAATAAATAGTTTTTTTTCTTCATAAAACAGAAGCTAAGTAAATTAATTTTAAATTACTTTGAGTAGGCTGTCATTATGCTAATCAAAATATATGTGATTTTTTTTTGCATTTAACTTTGGAAAAAACGGCTTTCGTTTTACTATAATTACTAACAACCGTACATTTACTTGTTTTTAATTATCTTTTTATAATTACGAAATTGAAGTGTTTTAATTATCTTTCTCTATTGAATCATGAAAAATGAATGAATATGTTTTTAATTAATTTCATCTTCGACGCAAAATGTATGGGCTGTCTCAGAGTAATCTCAAATTAAATTAATCGTATATTTCTTGAACATTTTTGATATTTCTTGGATATCTAAATGATATTAAAATTTTATTTATCGTTTTCATTAAATCGTGATGTACACGAACTGTTCCTTTTCATAATTTATGACACTTAATTCAAAATATATCTTTTGAAAATCAGATCCTTAAGCAATATTTATTACATATTTATTTAGGCAACTGACTTTTATATTAAAACGCTACTATTCTTTTCTACTTTTGTATATTTATGAGAAAAATTACTTGCTCATTTAAAGAATTTAAAAAAAAGTTAACAATCTATTATTTTATCTACTGTATTATCTTATATTATAGAATGTTAAACAATGATTTAAGAATTATGTAATTACGTTATGTAAGTATGTTTTATATTATATCAATACATCCGAAAATAAAAATATGGAATGCAGCAGCAAATGATACTGGTCCTTAACTTCCGTTCATATCAACATAGATAATTTGAAAAGCTTTTTTTCACGATTTTATACTTTCCTTTGTTAGAAACCGATTTAACATATCTAGATATATTCTTTTATTTTTTCAATCTTCCTAAGATTTCAAGAAAAAAAACCCGGATATAAGCGCTTTAGTTGTTTTTTAAAATTAAATTTAATCCAGGAATAAATGCAATCAAAGTTATATATTTTGAATGCAATGAAAGTCAGCTGATTAATGATTCATTATGAGATAAATTATATATATTACTACAAGCTGTGGAATGGTTTTACTTATTTTCCTATAGCTACTTTTTTGCAGAAAACATTTTGAAAAATGAAACGAAATAATTGAAAAGCATTAGTTTCTCCACAGTCGATTAGAAATTGATAATTAGACGGAATTAAAATGTCAAATAAAACCAATGAAGTCTTTTATATCATTTTGTTTTATTTTTCTCTCGATTTCGAGATATAAAAGGTACCTATTTCATAGAAGGAATATGTTCGATAGGAACTTTTTTATAGAAACAAAAATAACTTCTTTTCAGATTACTTTTTAAGCATTTGACAGAAATTATACCACACCAATTAAATAGTATAATCTTTTTTGATGTGAAGTTTTCCATCCTATCTCCCATTTTTTAACAAGTATTTCTTAATGGAATTCTTTGTTTCTTACATTATTTTTTATTATAGTTAATGGTTCATTTAAGGTGTTTGCCATATCCAAATACATATTTTGTCAATAAAATAAATAAATACATTTGTCTTTCTTTTCAACGTGAACATATAAATTTTAACAGTATATTCAAATAATGGATGTTTGATTCATTCTTAAAAAAATTCTATTTTTGTATTGAATTATTGATATTTGCTTACTTTTTTATAGAAACAAAATACTTTCAAAATACTTCAAAATACTTTTCAAAATACTTCAAAATACTTTTCAAAATACTTTTCAAAATACTTTTAAACAAAATAATTCAAATAATTCAAAATACTTTTTACATACATGTAAATATTCATCTGAATTTAATCTTTATTTTTTTCAAAAAATTGATACATATTTTAAAACATCACTCTGAAGGACCTGACACGTCTCTAAAACATTTTCATATTCAATTTTAATCTTTCGAATTTTATAGAACTCACGGAATTCAAAATTTAAAAAATTTCTCTCATGTCATGATTTGCTTATTTATGTTTACAAAGATACTGATATATGCCATATTGTTGTCCTTTTCATGTATTATTTTCATAACAAAAACTTATGTTTGTAATTCAAATAATTCATTTAAAGGTAATTAATAAAAAAAAAATTAAGTGCGTAAAAATAATTAAGAGAATTCCGGACACAAAAAGAGGCCAAATTCTTATGTATAAGGATAGATTTAATTGCAAATAATACCATTATTAATTATCTGTCATTAATGAGCTTAAATATCACAATTATCAGACATCTAGTGTACTTCATTTATTACATTAAAGGATTAATACTTTTTAAAGGACTTTAAGATTACTTATATTCCATTTTCTTTTTTCAAATTAAAACATTTTGACATGTTGTTCTTTTCAAAACAAATCTTGTGTTTCAAATTTAGTTTAAAATTTGAATTGTTGTTGTAATTTGCTTGTTGTAATTTAGAGATAAAACTTAATTTTAATCGTACAGAAAAAAAGGTAATATTTTAACTTTGAATTTAAAAAATTTACAATTGCAATATTTTAAAAGTATTCTTTCTCAACAAATATTGCACTTCAAAACAAAACAAAAAAAATCTGCAGCAATGAATAGGTTTAAATTACTCATAAAATTCTTCATTTCTTTTGTTGAAATAAGTAGAACATTTTTTAAAGTATCATTTTTATTTATAAATTGTAAGTAGACATTTTAATATATGTAAAAAAAGATATAAAAATTTTAATAATTCAAAAGGTTCTGATTGATTTTCAAAATGATTAAATTTTTTTTTACGAACACATATTAAATTTTATTCATGCTGACTTTAGAGAAAATCTGAGGGAAATTATAGATTTTTGAATTTCAAGTCTCTCTCTTTCTCCTTTAAGAATTATTACAAAAATATTTCATTGTAGATTTCTCTGGAGTATAGGAAATAATACTTTTGTTTTAATGGTTTTGAGTGGTATATATTAGGTGTTTGATTTTTCGTTTATATCAATGCTTTGTAAAAATTTTGTAAGAAAATAACATTTGTGAATACCTTTCAAAATACTCTTAGAAATGAATTTCGTTAAAAGTATAGACATATTTATAAAATTCATCGAAAACTCGTCCCATAAAATAACTAGTATTTCTAATAATACCTAAAAATAGAGGCAAAAAAATAATTCTATGAAAGCAAAATCTTGTGAATGCAGGGAGAGATAGTCTAAATAAAAAAGTATTTGTAATAATCCGTGAAAAGTAAACATTTCAAGAGAAATTTAGGTCTTAGCTTGAAGGAATGTTAATAATCCGTTCAATTTTGGTTGTGGAAACATATCTTTGGTTTCTAAGAATTCCTTGAAATTTGTATCGTATTTACATTACTGAAATGTACTAAAACGGATTTTTCTTTAAAAAAAAAAATCACTGATAAGAATATAACCGAAGTACTATTCATCTGTAAAACAAATTTTGATGTATTCACATGCACCTACAAGCTCAAGTTTATTCCCAAAACATACGAGAATTTTGATTTTTTAAAACGTTTTTCTGAATTTCACTTGGTGTGTGTGTGTGTGTCATCAAATTTTCGATCGTTAATTTAACCAACTTCCCATCAAGCTAGAGCTTTGAAATTTTGAGAATCGTTCGTACTCGCCTAACAATGCAATATTTAGACGTTTGCGACAAGTTTTAACTAATATTTTCTTTAATAATGCAGTTTAGCCCAAACACTTGGCGCGATTTCAAAAATTGGCACCAAACTTGGCGATTGTTTTTTTTTTTTTTTTTTTTTTTGCTGAGCGTTAAATCCGTGAAACGGAACAGGGTAGCCACATTTGGCAAAATACTGCCAAATAATTCTTGTCGCCAAGGATAAACCTTTCCTGAATTCTGGTTCCCATTTTTTTTAATAGAATGACTTACAAACTTTCAAATGCATGTTTTGATTTTATGAGTATTATGAATTTCTTAATATGCTCACAAATGTATCTTTTTAAGTAAATTTTAAAGTTAAAAATAACTAACAGTTTTAACTAATATTTCAATAATTTTCTTTAATATACTTTGCTACCATATAAAAACGTTATTTTTAAAAACGTTGGTTTTTATATCGAATTATTATGCCTTTAATTCCAAGATATTTAAAATATTTCCTTCATGAGTCTCTCACAAATGCCTTGCAAATTTAAAACTTTTATAACTTTTTAAGTAACTGATGTAGAAAGGAAAGTAAGGTTTCATACAGCAAAGAGTTCAAGTATTTAGGAAATGAAACGTAATGAATTTCCCTATTTTTATCGCAATTTGCATTTTTTTGCTATTCAGATACATTACATATTAAATTGCTTTCAAAATATTTTCAGTATTGCTAAACTTACATATTACATTTATTCTAGACAATTTTATTTATTCTATTTTTCTGAATACATTTATTAATTATATTCAATTAATCATAAAAAAATATAAAAAAATTATCATAAAAAGTACACGAAAATGTTATTGATGAATTTTGAAAGAGACTACATGAAACTAATACCAGAAAACGTTAATCATTTATTTCAAATAATATCTAAGTTAGGAAATCAACCAACTTTTTAATACAGAAGTCGCAATTTAATTTAAAAGTAAAACCAATCTACATAAATAGCCACTTGAAGGAATTTCATCCATAGGTCTGCTAGATTAAATGTGAACGAGTTTAATATCAAACCAATTAGACACTGATAATATTTCTTTAAAGTTTCAAAGTTTAAAGTTCACTGATAATATTTCTTCATATTATCTCTCTAATTGATATGTTTGTATTTTTATTTCTACCAGAGAATACAAAATAAATGTTTTATGAAATTTCCTGTGATTATAATTTTTTAATAAAATTTGACTTTTCAAAACTCTCAAAATATTACAGCTATACAGACAATTAAATAAATACACAAGTTCCAATTCTAGTCGTATGAAGGAGAGATTGCGTTTGTTAGAACTTAAATCTTGAAAACGTATTATTGCTACAAGTACTAAAAATTTATGATGGCTTAAAGATGTACTTTTTCCAATTTTAAAGCGCTTTATATGTGAAAGCAATATCTTAAACTTTAATGATATTTTAAGGAAATATTCTTGAGAAGTACTTTATTTATTCGAATTTTTAGATTTAGATGCCTTTTTCAGTTAGTTTTGGTATAGTCTCTTGCATTTGTGCAGAAAACAGACTTGCATGAAATATTAATTTTCCTTAAAATTTAATGAATTGGGAGATCTCTGAGAACTTCGACATCGTTTTTTGGATAAAATAATAAATTTCACTTTATAAGTCTTCATGAATAACCAAACATGATACGGGTATTAATAATTTAATGTTTTATGATTGGTTTTAAGAAACCACAAGGAAAAGAGAAACTTTAATAATTTCGGCATGCTCATTTTATTTTGATATAAGGGCTTCTAATTTAATGATTAATTGTTTCACATGAAAATTCATTTTTAATGCAGTTGCTATCAAATATATAATTTAACATTTCAAATATATTTAAGCAGGCTGATAAAATTGTAGAGTAACTGTATGAATGAAAGCATTAATGAAATTAAAGAAATTTCAATACAGAAGTTACATTTGGGGCTGCAATGTTGATTAGAAATAACTGTATATGCAATATGCTTGATTAGAAATAACTGTCGAAGGAAAGCCGAAATAATCAATCTAGTTTAGATTAATGTATGGCAATTCATGAAGTAATAAAAGTAATATTCTATAATTAATATCCAAAGTTTCCTTTTGAATAGAATAAGATAAGTCATCAAGTCAAGCAGTAATCTTTTCATCTGAATGTGTTGAAATTTTTTTAAAAAAATTCCATCACTCTTGTCCTGTATTCTTATTTAAAATTTTAAATTTCCGTTTCAAACAAGCTATCATATTTTTAAAAAGAGTTTGATAATTCAATGAAAATAAAATCTGATTACAATTAATAAGTAATTCATTTAAGATCACTATAAGAAAAAGCTGCATTATTGTTATACATGGAATGTAAAATTATTTTATATTTTTAATAAGTTAATCTGAATTCTATAGTTTATTATTGCAAAAATACAATAAATAACTTTTATTAATGAGAAGAATATGAATAATCCTATAAACATAAATGAAGAATCTTCATTTGCAGTTCCTATTAGTGTAATAAATTTGTGGTAAATATATTATTGTAAAGAGAAAATTTCAATGAATTTCATCAATATGGAATAGAGTGAATTTTTAATTCTACGTATTTCTCTAAGTTATTTAATTAAAAATAAATATCTGGTATTCTAGAAGAAGTATAACTACTTTATTTATTGAAGAGCAAGTAACATTGTATTCTCTCAAAAATAATTTAAGAAAAAACGAACATAATTAAAAAATCAAGGTCATATATTTGTTGATAGTAGTTTTAGTAAATCTAACTTCGTTTGATTAAACCCATTCATATTTCTTAAGTATTGAAAAAAAAGCATTAATATTTACATAAGGACAGATAAGAAATTACTATAACCAAATATCCTAATGATTAAAATAAAAAAAACTTGTTTTAAAGCTTTTTTAATAAAAAATGTCATTCATATTTTTTTAAAAAAATATTTAATGAAGTAAAACAAAAATACCGACACTTCAACCATAGTATAATTATACTTCTTATCATTTGAAAAATATAACAAAAAAAAAATTTAAAAAACATTTTTTATCAGTTTCTCTTAATTTCGAGGATCTTTCATATTACAGGTTAATTATTTCTTTTATACTCGCCAATGAATTTATTTCTTTGAAGTTTTCAATACTCATATAACTTTAATTACTTCCAGAATCGAATTACACTTATGAGTATGATATTTTCTTAACATGATTTGTCCTAAATTGGTTATATAGTAAATTCTGTATCGCATTTGCAGATTCAAATGGTTTATGAAAAATGATAGGGTACGAAAATCAATGAACACCCCGTCTAGTCTTAGATCAGCACTTCTTAAAATTTATGAGATCGAGAGGCCGTTGAGAGCAGTTTTCCAGCCGCCTAAGCATTATCATCATATGCTGACTGAATACAAGAGGAAAAATATTCTTATATATATGCGAAAGCAATTTTTACATTTTTACTCTAAATTTACTATGATCTGAAATTTAGTTTGTAACCTTTTCTAGTGTTTATCATATAACATCGCATTTTAATACATAATATATCCATTTAAAAGATATTTTACCAGGAATTTCTAACATAATTGTAAATTTTATTATCTCCGGGGTGCAATATTCAAATGAAAAACACTTACCTGATAACGTATTCAATACCAGGTAAGTAAGAACAATTTCGGTAACTTTATGTCAAGTTCAGTACGAATAACATTCCTGAATTATTATTTTTCTCATGATAAATAACATGATATATCTACAAAAAAACATTAATAAGGATCAATTTTATGTGTCGGTAGCTTTTATATTATGATTGTAGTTATCCTCACAACCGCTGGTTCCTCAAACGATATATTTACAAAGAAATATGTTAATTGTGCTGTATATTATAGGACATTAGCTTGCATATCCTAATTGCAGCTATCCTCACAATTACTGGTTCATTAAATGAAGTATATACAAGACTTTAATTAGTATCATTAAGATCCATTGTGTGTGTTAACTTTATAAATATGTTTCAAATATCCCATTATTATGTTTGAATATCTTCTGTGTAAACGTAACATATACTTGCAATGTATCAATATGGAAACCCAGGGTAATACGGCCAGAGCAAGTGATACAGCCACTTGACGTTTTCAGTGTTGATTTCAAAGTTAACTATCAAATGACTATACAATAATGAGAATGAAGTTAAAATGAAACTTTGACTATATGCTGAATTGATTTTGTGCAATAACCTTTCATCACGATGAGACTGCCTTTGTTTAAGTTACTCCATCAGATAATCGTTGCTATTTCGATCTTTTAAATTTACTTTTTATTTCTAAGGCTCAAGGAATCGAAGAAATATGATATCATGTTGATTCTGTTAGACGTTTAAATGCTCTTCAATAACACGTGACGAATTCTATCAAATCGCTCACGGTTCATACATAAAACCTAGAAACCTAGAGCAACAGGTAATAATACCACTGAATGCTATATTATCTTCATTAATGACTGTAAGACTTATATGTGATCTTTTTCATATGTTTGTTATATTAAATGAACATTAATTTGCTGTATTCGGAATTTTCTCTTTACAATTTTTCTTTTACTGGTCACCTAGTCAACATGTCTTCAGAAAGACAGGAGATTATGATGAAACTAAGGTAAAGATAATATAAACTTAGATTTTTTTTCTTATTTAAATTCGACTAATTTCAAATAGAAATGAAGTTATCTTCATAAAAATAGTAGAATTTCATCATTTTTTTTCATTACTTATTTTATTTTAGTGGAGTAATACAAGGCTTAAAGGAATTAATCCAGTATATAGTAAAGTAACTTTACACTACCTTCACTGATCGTATTACTTGTAAAAAGAAGTGTTTTGTAAAATTTTATATTTATGAAGGAAAAATCTAAAGTACAAGTTAAAATTCTCTTAAACATTGAAATATGAAAAGTTGTTCTAATTTTTAAATTTTTCAATACAATTACAACCAATACAAACTTATTTGAAATAAGAGTGACTGGATTATCCTCAGATACCTTATATTATCTTACTTCTAAAACAAAAAAAAAATACTAAACAACAGAAAAAGAGAAATCAATAAACTTACCTTACTGTGGATAATTTATAACACTTTAGAAATTTCATAGTATGTATACATTGTATCATAATGCTTAAGGATTTCAGAGATTAGTGTTTTCATTAAATACCTTTAATTAAAAGTTAAATTGACGCAGCACTTCTCGATCATATGCATGAAAATATGTCTCAATATGCAAGGTAAATTTCTAACAAAAACTATGAAAAAGGAAAATACATTTTTTTTTTACAGAATTGAAAAAAATTGTTGTTTTAATCTATTTTGGTTGATCATAAAGGGATTGGAATGCCACACAATTAGAGATTAATAAGGCTATGCAATTTGTGTATTGATGTGCCTCCTTCATGCGCAAGTGAGCCTAGGATTTTCATGGTCGATAAAATCAAGAGTATCCTGAAAATACGTTGATGGTGGAAAAAAAACTATTGATTGATCAAACTGCAAAATACTATTTGCTTGCGACTAGAAGGGTGCGAGACAGCTCAGCCGTATTGTACGTAGCCAGTGAAGCTAAACTTTATGTTAAATTACCATCCAGTTAAATTATAGCACCAGTCGTACAGTTAGTAATGGACCATGCAACGCTTGCTTCTCCGAATGGGTTTCTGAACCCGTAGACCCACTAGAGTACCATTGTTCAATGCGATCGGACAGCTCGCCTTGCTTGGACAAGGTAACACAGAGGACTAGAAATGAGTAGCATGGAGTGATGCGTCTCGACTCTGACCCCTTGACTACTTCCTGCATGCCAGGATCTTTGTCATGGAACCTGCATACCAGATTGAAAACGTACAAAATCTTGGTAGTTCAAGCATGATCTGGAAAAAGGGGTGTTCTCTAGACAGTTTTTTGAGATCTTTGATAGTTGTACTAACCTCTCTCATTGGGATTCAACAAGTAGAGTTGAAGGGCAATCACATTCATCCATTTATGTTGTACTGTCATCTCACTCACTCACTCTCTCTTCATGGAAAATTCAATATTCCAGAAAGATAACTGCACTTCTTATAGATCCCGGTGTTTAGTGCCTATTCGGAAGAGCATTCCTCTGACTTCTATGTCATAAATTGGTCATCTAGAAGCTCTATTGGTCTTATTTTGATGTTTCAGAGAAGGGTGTAAAACCACATCTCATAAAAACCGCGTTCCTTCCTGAATTATGTACAGTTCTAGCCAATGTTAGGTAATTCCTTCTAGTGGAATGTTTCCACAATTTTATTGAATGTATGCTTAACCGTCTGGCAGCCATTATCAAGGCTAGAAGAGACCTAACTGGTTATTTACTTGTTATCCCTGATTCAATGGTACTTCAGTGTATAATATATTATTAATAAAAATGAAATTTAGTTTTAAATATAAATGAAAAGTATATATGTGTATATTTTTAAATTACATGTAGAGTAAACAAATTGAGAAAATAAAAGAACTTATGCATAAAAACATCGCAAATAACAGTTGTACTTGAATTGATATTTGAATTTTAAGTGAAATGTATTTGGAAGTAAGTTTGTATTCATCAACAGCAATAAAAGATTAAACAATGAATTACTGTATTACAAAATGTATTAGTCAAAATTTAAAATCATTACAATTATCAATAGGATATTGGTCTACCATTATTTTCAATGCATTCTGCCAAACTTCGGGGAATGGAATGACGCTTTTAACGATTTCTTGACCCAACTTTTTTCAGGCAGATTGAACTTCGGTTTGTAGATCTTGGAAATTTTGACGTATAAGCAGTGAAGTCTTAACAGAAAGGCATACAACATACAATAATTTTTCAGTGGTCTTTATATCTGGCAATGCTGATGACTTTCACCTAGTGTCTGTGGCTCCGAGACAGGCTCTTGAGATGACAGCAAGGGTAACACGAGTGTTGCCTTGTTGAAATAGAAAACTGGGTTGAAAGTTCACAAAAGGGGAATTTGGAAGAACCTCACTGACGTACCTTGGACCTTCAAAAGGCTCTAATGGAGATCAACTGTAATTAGGTATTTTATGAAATTGCATCGTATACTAGTTCCTTGGTAATTTCCCAACAAAACCTGTATGAAAAAGGTGGTATTAGACAACAATATACATAGGAATCAATACAACTTCATACAAGTAGAATTTAACAATTTAAAGCGATATTGCACAGCTATATTGTGTTAGGAATTTGAAATTTCGAAGATTTTTTTCATAATTGCTTTTAATGATAAATTATCTATGTTAGTGGAATAATACGTTCGAGAAAATATCATAAAAGAGAGATCCTTACATTTAAATATTAATTCCAATTATTTACTTTATTACGTAAATAAAGTTTAAATAGAATAATATCACTACTAAGCGTAATTAACTATGAAATAAGTTACGAAACTGACGTCTCTTTTATATAATATGATCCATTGTATGAACAAAATATCAGATTTCTTTTACTTATTTTTCCTCTTAACAAAACGTTTGACAACACGTTTTGATGATATATGGCTTGTAACAGAACATTAAATGTAAAAAAAAAATATTTAATCTTATTTTTACAGTAGTATTCTAAATCTGTGATAATTTACTCTGAAATTTAATTTAAATTCTATGAACAGAAATATTCTATTGCTTCCTTTTATAAGGTAATGAATCAACACATATAGAAGAGAGAGAGAGTTATCTTTTATTTATAAAATTCTTGTGTATCAATTCAACTAAATGTCATGCTACAATACCTTTAGTAATAACTTCGACTAGCAAATGTTTTTCTTTTCATGAATGTTTGAAAATAACAAATTATTAATTCAAGCGATTGTGATATTTTATTTTAAATATACTAAGACTAATTATTTTTAAGCATTATAATCGTATTGATACTGGAAATAGATTCCTAAATTACAGCAGTAAAATATTTTATTACATTTAGCTAAGTTTTCTCATAATAACATAATAGTAGTAAGCTTAGTTATATAGTAAAACTAACGCATGAATATTAAAAAGAATTCACATTTTAGAGCTTTGTAAAATGGGAAAATTCTTTAGATATTTTTTTTCTATCAAGTACTTGTTTGATTCATAAAATAAACATACATAGAAAAGGAAGCATGCCATTCCATTAAGATGAAATACATTTAAACAATGATAATATTGATTTAAAATAATACTGTGTGAAAGATTCGTATTGCGTGTATCTCATTCTGTCAGCAATATCACTTGCGTGATGGTTGTAAAGATTTGGCATTGGCAGTTTCGTGTATTTCTTACATACCAGTCACTCAATAACATTAAAATAATGGTGAAAGGAGTTATTAAGAAACAATGTAAGTAGATGCATGTATGTCTATGAACAAAATTAAATCATTAATGTGCACGTGTTTTTTTCCATCAAAACATAAAATAAATAGAGGTTAATGGATACTTGTGCCCCTTCAACGTTAAATGAAAATCACTTTATTCTAATTTGTTTTAGCTCTTTCTTAACTTACTAAAATAAAAAAGGTACACATTAAAAATCTAATGCTTTAAAAGCAGTAAAATGCATATATAGCATGACTATTGAATTATGGGCTGTCAATCATTTTAAAAGATCCAAAATTTGCATCATGATAAAGAAAAGCAAACATTTTACAATAAAATAAATAGTCACGAAATCTTTATTCGTTACTATGTTAGTTTAAATCCATAACTGCGTATATTTCGTATTTAAAAAAGTTTGGAGACAGTTGGAAGGTGATATTATTTAAAAGAATATACGTATTGTGTATGGTACATGAAAAATAAATAAAAGAAAAAAAAGAAAACGTTCAATATTTTAGATACAATATTTAATTTTAAAATTACTAACATATATATATTTATTACATTATTTTCAGCAATATAGCAAAAGCCTAATGGTGAAAAATATTTCTTATTGCATAAGAAAAACATACGAGTTTTTTAACAAATTATGTGTACGAGATTAACATTTTCATCTATATTATGGTTGAAGAATTTATTTTAAAAATTTTGATCATCCCATGTATAAAATAATGAAAGATCTACACAAAAGCTTTTGATTAAAAAAAAAATTGCAATTAGAGATTTTGTTGTAATTTAGTATCTTGAATTCAAAATTTCTTACATCAAACTTCGTAGAAATTCTATTGTAATAGTGAAATTTATTTCAATTTCATTAGAAAATCAGAATTTCGACTTCTTGCAGATTGCCTTTTAGTATAGTCATTTTTTAAGAAAAAATCAATAGAATATTTGATCCTCTTTATGTTTTATTTTGAGTGTATTTGAAATTCCTTCATTTATTTGAAAAATAATGTATTGCACCTACTCAAAAATGTATTTTGTAATATTAAATTCTGAAGCAAAAATATCTTTCTTTATGATGGGTTTTTGTTTTCCTTCATCTATTTACAAAATATTCAAACTTAAATCTTAAAATGTTTAGGAAAAAAATATAAATTTGAATCATAAAGGAATGTTTAAAAAGGAATGATATGAAAAGCATTTAATTCACCTTCATTTACTATTCTAATATGTTAACGATGCGAGAAATAATGACTTTATAATTTTCTAGAAATCAATTGCCTGCTTCATATTTTCTTCGTCCTAATTGCTACATGCACTTAAAGACCTAGATATTCGAATAAAAAATAAGCAATATTTGAATTAGTGCATTGAATACGTATTTCAGAATTCATAAAAATGTTTTTAAAATATTAAATCAAGAGACAAAAAATGTCATTTCGGAAAGAATATATTGAAGAGAATATAGAAAAAAGATCTAGGATAAAGATATTCATATAGAGTACTTCAAAAATATAAAATGAATGACAGTTCTCTCTCTGTGTGTGTGGCGAGACTATTATATATATTGAAATCAAAGCACGTTTAAGGGCCTATTCTATTTAACTAAGAGAGGCGAGACTTCTTCAAATACGGATAAGAAGAATATAATGTGTACATTAAATATATGACAGACATGTTAATGTGATTTCGAGATTTCAGTGGAATAGCATGAATTAGTGAAAACGCGTATAAAGTTGGACACCTTTAAGACGCAAATCTGCTTTTTATGTGGATTTACAATGACTCTGTCTGTAGGTAATGACTTGAGATAACATTTACTAGTTTTTGAGGCATCATAATTCTCATTTTTCATTTTTTTTAAAATTCAGATATTTTTTTTTGTTTGGAGAAGTCACGATTTCCTGTCTGTAGCGTACATTATCTTTCTTTTTCTTACTATTTTATATTTGGTTACTAAATTTTATGCATGAGAAAAGTTAACAAAAATTAGAAATAACTAGGAAGGTATTACATGATTTGTCGGAGTGTGGTCAACAATTGATAATGATTGGTCAATTGTAGGATGAAGAACAAAATATAATTGTTTAATATGTTCCAGGTGAAGAGGTCTCAGATAACGAGGAGGAGGTAATTGTAGACTGCGATCATGCATTTTAAAGCTATCGATGCAATTGAACTATTACTAAGTTATTTTGAGCAACAGGAACATCCAATTAAATGCATAAAAATTAAGGTATACTTTACAAAAAAAAAGGTTCCAATAAAAACGATTATCCCTTAAGTATTGATTGATAAAAATTAAAGTCAATTTTCTTTACTTATTTTAAGTATTCTTTTAATAACATTGGCTAAAATGTTATTGTTCTGAGAAAATGACGTCAACAAAAATGTGTGGTCTTAAATAAAAGGATAATGGTGTTAGGTACAAAAGATTTTGATACTATAATACATTATGATTATAGTAATTACATTTAGTTTGATTAACCATAACAGGAGACATGGGTTCTCACAGACAGCTCAATATTACCCCTTTTACATTCTTAGTTCAATAGAATGGATTCTTCTTCTAGTTTCCAGTTTTGGAAATTTTAACATTAATCCCTCTTACCACAGTGGTTTGCTACGTGCAACCTGTTGAAATTCCAACTCATTCTACAAGAGGGGTCTGTGAGTCTCGCCCTCCCTTTAGTGTTCAGTGTGAAATCCGTGAAGCTGGAAGTTTATTTAGTGGGAAAACATGACTGTAAAGTAAGTTTATCTTTGGAAGTTCTCACTCTACAGACTCAAAAGTTTCTTCATATGACAATAATTTCTTAGAGCCAGAAGCAGCAAGTAATTCTATGAAGCACCACTATGAGAAAAATGGATTCAAATAGTCTTGCGTTGAATCTAATGGAATTGTTAGAACTCCCGCTAACATCCTAATATGATTTCTAAAACTAAACCTTTAAAAAAACTTGAGATTCGAATCCAAAAAAAATATGTGGAAATTTCTTTTCATTAATGGATTTTTAAATAATTGTGAAATTGATAAATTTAGGAGTTGAAAGAAAGAGAAAACGTAATGGCGATGTACTTAAAAATGAAATTGAAATGCAGGGTATGCATATACTAGAAGAAAAAAATTATTCAAAAAAGAAATTACCCGTAAGTTAATGAACTTCTTAAGTATCTTTTTTAATTTTGGCAGTTGTAGAGCAACTGTCGTCATTTCACAGAAGTCTACTGAGTACTCATTTGGGTTGATTAATCAGAGAAACCAGAACGGAAGCATTCATCCATGTTTATTTTCGTTTGTACTCATTTAAAATGATTCTTACAATTGAGAATGTCACTGATTGTGTATTACTCACAGTAATTTCACACAAAGCGTGAAGTTGTCGAAATTCATCTGCGATAAACAAAGTGTATGAAGAAAACAATATGACGATAGACTGGTATGAAAATGTTCAGACTAATATTCATGTTGAGGAGTGTAGCGAGTGACGGTCAGTCATTACAGAAGATTCATTACAGGAGGTTGATCCTGATGTTCAAGAAACAGGCACTTTAAGATTTCGTCTTTATTTAATAAGTTCGCGCAAGCTTCAAAGAATTTTCTTTGTAAAATTATGGTAGAGTGAAGTTATCGGATATCGTTCAATTATCGGAAATTATGTTCACTATAGTTACCGAAATTGATGTCTGAAGTGCACAAATCCAATCGGGAAGGTATTGCTTTGACTTAGCTTGAGATATACAATGATAAAGATAGTGAGTGTTTAAATGGGATTGCCATACTTACGATGAAACATGGGTGGCTCAAGTGACACTGGAGTCAAAACAGTGTTCCATGGAATGGAGCCGACGACCACCTAAGCGTGGTACGTCGAATCCGATATCTCATAGCCTTATATGACTCGAAATAACATGATCTTTCTCAATATAACCCTTATCCGCCGCCGATGTTCCTTCACTTGCAAACGCATTTCGGTAATCAGCACCATTATGATGATGAGGTCAAAATGTCCGTGCTGCAGAAATTGGCTTCTTCAGGCGACTGATTTCTGATTGCAAGAAATCCAGAAGCTGGTTGTAAGTTATAATGCCTTATTAGTGAAGGTAATTACATTCGATAGTAGATTAAGATTCAGGTTCCCTATTTAAATATAATAGTAGAAAAATCTATGCTTGTTTCACTCTAATATCAGAATGGTACGTAAAGCAAACGCTGATATAATCAAACTTATAATGAGTCAATTTATAATAAATTTATATTACGTGCTTTAAAGTAAGGATCAATTTGATTGGATGGCGTTGGATTTCTCGTATATTAAAAAAATATTCTTTCGGAAGTTATCATTCTGGGAATTGTTCACAATGCAGCCTTTGTGCAGTTCTCATTCAAGTTAATGTTTCTAGCTACATACAAAACCGAAAAGCTAAATAAATATCAGTAAAATGTATCTTATAATGTAACATAACAAGACGTAACGTCATACCGTTTCGAACACATATTTTATGGAAAAATAATAATTCTGTTTCCCTCTACCATCTTTCACAATTTTAGGGGACATAATCTCTGTGCCTTGAATATTCAAATTCTTATAATTAGAGTATTGAAATTACTCAAGATATTGAAAGATAACTCAAATGTAATAAAAACTATGATCCCGTGTTAAAAAATAAATTAAAACTTTAGCAAAACAAATCTAAATTTAACAGATAACTTATCGTTGAGAAATATCACTAAACTTTGACATGAAAACTCTTAAAAAGTATGAAATGATGCCAATTTGGCAAACTCTTCTTAAAAGAAAAATTGCTTCACTAGATTGGTATAAATGATTCTCTTTTTTCTGTATTTCTGAAATCAGGTACTTAATTGAACAATAATGTTCTAACACATACAAAAGAGGATTATAATTTGATTTTAATGTACTTTTCTACAGATTATTCATTTTGTCCTGTTTATCTGTTTATTTAAAGTTTTAAAATTTTACCGGTTGAAATAATTAGTTCAAACATATTTTAACTGTGAAAAGAATAAATTATAAATAATACTATATTGCCTAGTATAATTTATTTTTCTGTATAAAAATTATAAACTTAAATGTAATTTATTTTCTGTATGACAATTTTTTTTAAAAATTTAAAGTATTTATTGAGGGAAAAGTATTTCTTGTTACAGAATTAGCTACGATGGAAAGGGAATTAAAATTTTATTTCATTATTCAATTCTTATATTTCTCAGAAATTCAGCTAATTGACTAATACTTGAATATTTTGAATACTTACTGAGTTGAACAAAAAACAAAATTATTTTTACTATTAAAGTTTGTATCAAATTCCTTCAGAAGATGTCTTAGGATTTATTTCCGTCAACGTCATGAAGTTGATCACTAGCCACATTTCGAAGAGAAATATTTACGATTTTCCAATTCAGTAAACATGGTGGACTGACAAACCATTTCAACTGAATGACGGAGCTTCCAAATATTTCCTCTTAAGTTAAACATCCACTTCGGAATTCAGTTTCAGTAATGAAAAGCTCCGATAAACATTCGTACTTAAAAATGGATAATAAAGGAATTGAAACATTTGAGAAGAAAGTTTTCAATAACTGATATTCTATCCCTTTCCTAATAAAAATAATGTTGATATAATGATAGTTAATGTTATTAATTATTATAGCTTCCTTATTTGACAAAAATATTGTTAGAGACTGTTATTAATCCGTGATAAAAAAAATACACTTTAGTATCAGTAAATATACATCCTGCACAAAAATTAAACCTTTTTAAGAGGATGTAAATTCTATTTATATATTTTTAAGAAACGCGGAATCTTCTTTTTAACTATAGTTATATTGAATAGCATTCAAGTTACACATATTTTGTTTTCTCGTTTATGATGCCTGTTTGATAAACTTATCAAATAAATTATCAAATATGAACAATATCTCAGATTATATTTTCAAAACATCTTTTCTCTAAATATTTATACTTTTTGGAGAACACTTTGCTTAATTGTTAGAAGGATTTTTAAGTAATGATCTCTTTATCCTAAATCTTCTAGTTATGAATAAATAGTAAAGAAAATATTCTGAAATGTTGATACCCCAGTAAAATATTTATTATTTTTATGTAGGTTATGAATGTCTTGAATAATACATTTACAATAATTTTAGAATGAAGTGTGTTTGAAATAGTGTAGCTACTCTCTTTAAATATAATGTATTGAATAAAATATTAAGTTTATTAAAACATATTTCATGAAATTATCACCCTTTGTATGTATTTTGTTTCAATATTTGATCAGTTCTTTTATGGATTTATTCAAAACCAATCTTGTTGAATGAAAAAATACATTATGTAATTACGATGAATGTAACGGGAAAATGTCCAGCAAAAGTTTTATAAAATATAATTTATTCAATGCATTTCAACTGTAATTTATGATTCGAGTATACAGTTTACTCAAGGATTAAAATAACATTTAATGCTTGGATATCAAAATATCAAAAATTATTTTCGATGGCAGAAAAAGAAATAAATATATCCACTGTTTAAGAACCAGAATACCAATTAATATCAGATTGCATTTTCTCAATTTTTTTTACCTCAATCATAGTAGTTGACTAAAAATCAACTACTATGATTCAACCTAATCAAAAATCAACTATTTTTTTATCAAAAAAATTTGATAAAAAAATAAGAAATCTTTGCTATACTAGTACTGCAAGTATTTGCAGAACCCAATTTTTATATATTTTGAGAAACAGTGTTATATAAGTAGGTTATTTGATGCTTAATGCAAAATATCAAATAATAAAATTCTTGAAGACAATTTATTCATTGCGAACCTATAAGATATGCAATTTTGGGAGTATGCTAACCTAATCAATATGCATCTTAGCTCTTCTAAACTAAAACGATCTAGAATAGAATGATATAAGAAACGTGAAACTATTCTTGATGAAGTGAATTTATTTGCTTAAATATTTTCTTTCAACAGCATATTTGTCTTAATATAATTTTATTCCAAAGGAAAATGAAAAAAAATTCTAATAAAATAGTATTTTTTGTTGTCTAAAAATGGAGTTAAAATTTAAGTTCATTTAACTTATTTTTCCATTTTCATGATTCACTTTGAAATATCAGCCTTTTTTTTTCTCTATATTGTACAATTTTAAACTTCAAATGCTCTTTTTTACTTATATATATTTTAGTTCAAAAATTGATGGAACTATATAAAATAAAATTACTGATCGTAAAATATCCCCTTAAGATATTTAAGGTTTCTTGAAATAAATTCACTAGTCATCAAATTAAGATCTCAAATTTATAGTAATTTATTTAATGAAGTTTCTATATAACGGGTTGTTATATTAAGACTTTACTTTGTTCAAAAAATTTTATATTTCTCCCTCCTCAATGAACATGTATTCTTCATGTATTCTTCAAAAATTGGAAGAAAAACTAAACTAATAATTTTTTTTAAAAAAAATGTACATCATTTATCATTTAATTAGTATGTTTTCTTACACATACACGTACAATGTTTTCATTGTTTCTGACATAAAGATAGTTTTTTATAACTTTACAAATGACTAACAGTTTTGAACATAATCATACAACTCTTATGTATTCTTCAAGAATGATTACATATAAATTCTGTAACTTTCATCTAATTTTGGAAATAGTGTAGCAGTTTCTTATTAAGAATAAGCCTTCAAACATTTTTAACTTAGCTTTGTTTATTTATGTTGATTTTGTTATTACATGCAAACACATAAACATGCGACATAGCAGCACGAAGACCAAAGGTGGAGAGACAGTGAACAGCAAAAGCAAATCGAATGCATTTTTCCTAATTCTTTAAAAATTCTGTCTTAGTTTATAAGTTCTAAATGCTCTAGAAACTTCCAAGAGATCACGCGTTTAGAATCTGTAACTTGATTGTCATTCTAAACTTGCAATTCCTATATGGCGTGATATAACGTCCTATGCCATGATATGTTATCAAACCACTGATATGTTATATTACCACTGTATTTGATACTTCAGCTAGACGGCTGTATAATAATAGAAACAAGCTAGTGAATTTCCCTAGATGGCTTATGATATGAATGAATTATGTTCTCTTGGTATGATTGTTATAAGAAATAATTTCTCACACCCATACAAATATACTCTTATGAGCAAAATTGAGGAAATTTGCACAATATGTCGAATTTCTGAATGACTGATGGAATATTTTTAAGGACATTTGGTAGGAATATACTGTTAACCCATCACTCAATAACTCTCCAGTCTAACTAAGAAAAATATTTAGAAATTCAACTTTATTAAGACGACCAATCGTTCTCCTTTAGGTAGGATAGTCCTTCTTTTATAGATTTTGTTCTTCCTCGAAAAGTGTCCGTCTACCTCTGTCCTCCTTTCCTTTTTAAAACTAATCTGTTTATCTCAATTTTCAGGGATCCCGCGCCGAACTGTAACGCGTCATGTGACGCTACGGTTCGGAAAGGTGCGAATATGACACGCATGCGCAGGACATAGGAGAAATTCACATGTCACTCACTTGTCTCCCACTCTTGTCTCTATATTATACTTCGTGTTTACTTCCAAAGGAAATACATTATTTTCTCAGCGAATATTATGCCCAGGTAAATATAGTTCACGTTTTATTAATTCATTAATTTAATTTTTTATACTGTCCTGTGTTTCAACACAAATGTAAAATATAATAATTTAAATGTAAATTTAATAAAGTTTTTCCACTTTTGTTATTAAAGTTTCAGTTTTAATTATTAATTTTATTAATTCAGGATGTGCTTGCATCGTTCATATAGCTCTATGATTTATTTTGAATTTTTAATTTCATTTGAAGGATGGAAAAATCAAGAAAGAAGAAATGACATTTCAACGATTAATTAAAAAGGAATTTCCATTCATCCTTTCAAAAGAAAGGCACAATTTTTTTCTGCAATATTTGCAGAGGAGAATTTTGCATTGCAGTTGGAGGCAGAGCAGCTACAACAAAGCACTTGATTACCACCAAACATAAACATAATTTTTTTAAACTTCTAATTATTCTGGACATGAAAAACAGTTACCTGTAATGGAGGGAACATTTGCCTTTCATACCATTATTCACAATCAAAGTTTTCGTTGTATGGATTGAAAATAAAAATAGTTAAATACTAAATAGTTGAAAAATTTTACAATGCTAGATTTCATGTGCCAGGACAAAATCTGAGGCTATTATGAAATGAGTATTTAAAATTTTCTACGATAAAATACTTACAGAAGACTTGAAAAATGTAGCATTGGTAACGATTTTAGCTCATGTATCAACTCATAATGAAACCAAATAGTATCCAATACTAATAAGGTATTATACCGTTACCAGAGGCATTCAAGTAAAAATTTTAAATTTAGAATCCATTGAGGGTGAAACTGTTGAAATTTTCATTTATTTTCTGTACAAAGTAATAAAAGAAAACAATTTGAAATCAAACACTAAACAAATCAAAAATACTAACAGCTAAAAAGGCAAACACAAATTTTGGTGGAAGGAGATGCAAAGGAGTGAATAATATCTGTACAATTACAAAATATACTCCAAAAGAAAATTCTATGAATAGGTTGTAATACACATATATTGTTAAAAGTAATTAATACAACGTCATGTGCGATGTCAATTGATTTAGAAGTAATAATAACGACAATTTGTTTGTATTTTAATCGTTTTGTTTTTCGTGTGGCTACTTTAGAACAATTTTGTGATGACGCAAATGTTGAATACAAAATCATTGTAGGATATTCAAAGTTTAGATGGCTGGATCTATCAGCTGCTACAGAGGTGTTTTACAATTATTTGAGTATCTCCCTTCATTTTTATTAAGTTTAGACAAATGTCCAAAAATTCATGAATCTTTTTTCAGTTGTAAATTGTCGGAGATATTAATGTATTTTATACATAATCAGGTATCTATTTTCCACAAAACGATTCAAAAGATTGAAACTGAACATATTTCAGCAACAGAAGTTAGTCTTATTTTCAACGATTTTGTCCTTCAATATAAATCACGATTGGAAGAAAAATTTATTCTGAATGGTCTGAAACAAATATCACAGGAAATAAAAATTATCAATGGTGTTTTTTGACTCGATCGCAAGTAAATTGGGCAGATAACGAAAACTGTGGTGAGTTTTTATTGAAAGAAATGCCCGATAATAAAATCTATGAAAACTGTCTGTTTGTAGAAATTAGAAGACTGAATGTATACTTAAATTCTGATAAATTAGAACAATTAGAAAATAACCATTTCACAAATAAACACATTCCATATGAAAACTTAGTTATTCTTATTGAATTTACGTTGCGCTGCCCTGAAACTAATGCAGCAGTTGAAAGACTTTTTTCAGTTGGTAATGGTTTTTGGACAAGTGAGAAATGAAAATGGAATGTTGATACTCTAGCCTTAGCACTTGCCATAAAATTCAATAAAAAGGATACTTCTTGCTCCGAAATTTGCAATATAGAATTAGAAAATGATATATTTACACAAAATGTTCATTTAATGGAAAAATACTCGTTTAATTAAAAAATTAAAAGAGATGTAAGCATAATTAGTTCATTTGTGTTTGAATTAATAAAATGTTTCCATAGCGTTTATCAAGCCACTGTTTGGTTTCTACAGTACAGTATGTTTCTCCATAAAAAACTAATATTTAATCACAACAAGAAAATCTTTTTATCCATTGTTTTGAAAGCTACAAAACTGGGGTCACTAAACCCACTGTAACTTGAAAACTAACTGTCAGAATGTCAGGAAATTTTGACACGTATCATTTAAAGTTTCGTACTATCCAGAGATAATATGAGTTTGTTAAGATTATTGTTAAATATGTGTCAAACTGGAGATATATTGAGTGGTGTATTATAACAGAGAATGAAATGTGTTATCCAAAAATCATTCTATGTATCCATAATCAGCAACGCATATACCACAAAGATTTATAAGACACACGCTGTGATATCGAACTGAAAATGAATGTAATAGGAAACATGGCCTCCTCTCACATCCAGACAGATCGCACAGAAGGATGACATACTGGACAAGAGGTAGTTCAAAAGTTCTTGTGGCAATCAATCACACTTCGGCAACAAGAAAGTTTTTAGGTCCAGAATGGTTTTCAGAGGGGATAAGGAAAGACAATTGTTCTCTCAGGCATGCTCTCTAGGGTTAAGGAAAAGAGATCTGGTTGGCTAATTCATGGGCCGAATGTCCTCACTTTCCAAGTAATGGTCGATCAGCTGGATCCTAAGTATTATAGACGAGCTTTGATGTCCATTTACAGAATGCCAAGACCAACTGTGCCCTGAAAAGTCGATTATAAGACTCTAAGATCTACCCTCTGTACTTCATAGCAGTCAAGAAGTCTTCAACAAACACGTGTAGAGGTGTGAAGTGGTCCCATATAATACCTGTCTAAACCATTACATCTCCTTCATCAAAATGATATTTTTCCGTAATAAGTGGGCTTTATTGTACGTTTCAGTGAGTGTGTAGCCAAATAACCGGTCTCCTGACATACAGTCATCTCCCATAAAGACTTCTGGTAACTATAAACTGTGAAACTTGTGTTCCAGTAACAGCATATAGCTTGCATGAGAGCTGTGAAACTCTAGCAGTCCAGAGTCATCACCCTGAAAGGGTCTAATATTGGTTATCACTCATCGTTGTGGATGCTGGTCATCTGTGTTAAGGTCTTATCCATCCGATTCCATTGTCATGAAACTGTTTCCAATAATTACTGACGACATTGGGCATTACATTGAGTCCTGCTGCCTTCTTGCTAATGCGTGGGCTGCCTCTAATCTCCTGAAAATCTCAATCTCATTTCGTCATCCATATCTTCGGGGATACTCGTTATACCTGGTACTACATAAAATTAACCCAACTTTTGTGAGAAACATAGCGTAAGTCGTGGAGGTGTACGAGCTCGCAAATTGAAGACAACTCTTTGTGAGCTAATATCTCCTCAGCAGTCATAACTCCACAGACAAGCACGTGTACGTCTAAGTATTCATCTCTGAATATTTGAAAAATTCTTCGACTGCTTAATTGGTACCTTTGGTTCAACATTTTTTGTATAAATAGACATTTATTTACAAATTGTCTTTATTTAACGCAGGAGTAGGCGAAGGAGATTAAAAAATTACTTGTATTTGAAGACAGATGGTACCATTAAGATAAATTGTTGGTACCATTGAGTGTTACCATCTGTTAAAGGGAACCAAAACAAATTTAACATGGATTGATAAGTTAGTTTTGATTTGGGAGTCATTTACTGTCGAATCAAAATTTGATTGCTGCCACGTCGAGTTATCACTGCCTGTCAGACCTAGATTCATCATTATGCACTGGAAATCAATCAAAAACCAAAACGTTTATTACATTCGATGATTACTTTCCAAAATAACGTAAAGATACTCTCAACGGCCTGAAAAATAATGACGAAGAATTATGGAGGTGTGGAAGGCTTCACGAACACGAATCCGAGCAATTAAAATTTAGACAGTTGTCTCGTGGGTCATGAATCTTATGAAAAATAAACAATTTTCGATGCAACCAACGATGCTCTTCGAATTTAGGACTTATTGAACGACCTTCGTATGAAAAAAAATAAATATAACATATTGATGTTTGATACAGTGAAAGAATTAATCAGGAAATCTAAATAGCTATACATTTTTTCCTCTCTCATCCCTTTTCTTTCAGAATCTTATGAAAACACTCAGAAGCTTTTATCCTTTCATTAATAATAATATACTTAGTACTTATTGGGTATATCAAGTAAATAATTGTAAGAACGTTTCTTTTATCATTTACTCGAAAAGGATAATGCTGCAAAGTCTAATTAGAGTAAAATGGAAGCCTTTCTTATCGTGAGAAACAGTGGATTTATTAGCTATTTTTACGAAGATCAATACTCGATATCAGCATTGTACGTACTTATCTTTGTACAAAGATTGTACTTTAGACAGGAATATGTAATGATCATTTCTTGAATGTGCAATGTTGAATAGTTCAGTATTTATTGATTGGAACTAATCTTTGCGATTCTCTCTAATACGTATGCACAACATTGAGAGTCTGGAAATGCTTTCGCTTTGGCAGAATTTTCTCAAACTCTTTGATATGGAACTTAAATTTGTCTTCAATTTATAATGAACTTAAAAGAAATTTTTAATTTCTTTTTTGAAAATATAAATTATAAAATAGAAAAGAAGAACTTTAATTATTTGATTTTTATACTTTTAGAGTATAAAATTGTAGGAATTAATACGTTATGAACAATCTATATACTAATTATAATTTTATTTTTAGTTAACTGTTTAACATCACACACAGCTTCATTGTACGGTTCTTCGGCCAATACAATTCTTAGGTAGAATACCAAATTACCCAAACACAACTATACTTTCGACCCCTAACGAAATTATAAAATATTACATTTATTTCGTCTTTTAATTAATCTGATCATTTAAAAATATTCAGAGAATAACATTGATTAGTCGAAGTTAGATAACTGAATTATGAACAAATTTTATTCTAGGTTTAGACTGATGCTGGAATCAAATATTTTCAATGAAAAAAAAATATATATTTTAACACAGTAGTAGTTATTTATTTAAATTAAATAACTTTTTCATTTCAGGAAAAGTACTACTTTTTGATTAAACAAAATTATATTTTACGGGCTTAAAAAGTTATATTTTTCAAACTTTTATTTTATTTTACACATGTTTCGTTACTGTTCGGATTCTTGTTTAGAATCCAGCTGATGAAATCAAATCATTCGAAAAATTAAAAAAATGCGTGATTTTTATATAAAAATTTTTTTGATGTGAATATATGTATGTGCATAACAAAAATTCACGTGTGTATTTTTGTCGAGATGGGGTAGAGTGTCAACAACGTTCCAGAAAACTCACCAAATTATTAAACTGGCTTTTCTTCACTTTACACCTTCAAACTGTAAATTTTAAAAATAATTTCATATCGCTATTAGTTGATTATCTAACGTTTACATATTCGGCCACCTTTTGAATGACAAATTATATTATGTTTTATCTTTGTGGATGTTAAGTAAGCAATCTGAATCCTACAATAATGATTTTTCAACATCTTAACTTTAAAAATAAAATCAAAATTCTAAATTATACTAACTGATTCGAAATATTAGTTATGATGGCTGGATACTCAGTTCTGATTATCCACTGAATTCAAAAGGAAGTAAAATGTCCGATAACCGGTATAAGGTTTAATAATCCCAATCGAAAATGAAACATACTGAAACGTAATAATAAAACAGAAACACAGTCTTTCACTTTGTGTGTCAGGAAGTCACAATGTTTCTACTCATGTAAATTTTCAGAAGGTAACAGTGAACCTTCGAAGAAAATTTTTTGAAATAACCAAAATTTTCGATACAAATGCATATTTTTTTACCTTATGTGGCTTCTAAAAGAGAAAAAAAACCAAGACAAGTTTTGTTAGTGAATAGTTTTACTGTCAAACGGTCATTTTATACAAATGTAAGAAAAATTAACTCTCTCTGCAAAACATGAGAAATCAAAATACATAAGTAATTAATAGTCATATTGACATTTTCGATATTTAATAATACAGAAAATATTATTTTCTAGAGAATAAACTATTATTTTGTTAATATAGTTTTTATGTAAGAAATTATGGTAGTTCGAGTTTTGAACACTGAAATTTTCTTTAAAAAGTAATTGAAATTTTTATTTAATAGCAATTCAAATATCTTCTATTCAATATAAAATCTCATTTATACTCAATTCCATGTATATGTATTTGAAAATTTAAAAAAAAAATATACACACACATATATTTATATATAATTTCAGTTTCATTCGTGCGTATTATATTGAGATAATGTGTTTTGCAATAAGGAAATATGTAAAAAGAAAACATTAGTTTATAGATTGAGCTCCATGTTTTTGGCAGTGGCTTACTGGATATCGTTGCTGAGAAGAAATTATCCTCCCACACAGAAGTTTGTTCTTAGGTGCAGTTGGTACAGACTGAATTTTTGTGGGTGACAATGCATAACCACACAGAAACTCTGCTGTTGAGGAGCTTCTAGAAAGTAAGGATATCTGCAGAATGGATTAGCTAGCATGTCTCCCCTGATTTAAATTCCGTCGAATATGAGATAGATGCTTTGTTGAAGCCCCTGGTAGCAAGATCGTATCCTCCCGAGAACAAAATACAGCTGAAACAAACGCTCCTTGAAGAATGGCAACTCTAACCTCAAGAACTGCTGGATAATTTGGTACTGAGTACGAACAGACTGTGTCAAGCAATCATTGTATTAGGGTAGATCATATCCAACACTATTAGTAAATTTGGTTTAATGTTCTTCCTCATGGTCATAAAATGTTTTTACTAAAGCCATTCTATCAACAAAGCCTTTTTCTGCTTTATTAAATAATGTATGCGTATAATTAAGTTTTCGGGTTACTAAGTTTTCATCAATATTTAAGTTCTGCATTGAGTCTATAGTGTGAATTTCATTCAGTCCAGTAGACATATTTCAGAATTATTTCACAAGGGGAAACATTGCTTAAGTTTTACGAACTTTTGTATTATATATACATACTTATGATTTATAATGAAATAATTAGATGATATATTAAATAAACCTAAAACATATGTAAGCCAATGAAAGAATCTTGAAAATTGAAAGATCATAATATCTTATAAAAAAGACACAGGAAAAGTAAGTTGCAGTGTTCTTTTTGGCTATGGACAAAAATAAGTCGTAGTTAAATACACATATAACATTAATAGAACTATTAATAGAAGCGACTATAATACAAGTAACTTTTCATACAACCCTCAATCTTATTAAAGTTAATAATCTATAAGACAAAGGCATTAGAATTTAAAACAACGCACGAAATAAACTATATTTAAATAATAACTTTATATTATATTATATTATATTATATTATATTATATTATATTATATT
>BMAW01127250.1:0-10010 GCA_019974015.1 Nephila pilipes | reverse complement strand
AAGTTATTATTTAGGGTAATTATTGAATTAAAAGTTAAATCATTACAATTTTCCCCCCTCCGCAAGACGCGGATGTGCGTTGGGCCCTAACACACAACCGTACCTTATCGGAGAGTCCAATAAAATATTGAAATTTTATTATTAATATTATATCCAAAATTAATATTTAAAGGAATGCTATCTAAGAATCCCCTCATCTTTACCAAACACACATAATTATAATTAAGTAGAAAAAATACAAAGTTACAAATGAATAGATTATGTACATCAATTAATTGAAATATTACCACACAAAAATATCACCACAAATAATCATATATAAGGAAAATAGTAACATGTTACAATGAGTTATATGGAACATGAATACAGTAATACATTGCAAGTACCATAAATTCGTATAAAACAATTTTAAGTTGATGGTTTCAGTCCACAAAGTAAAAGTCCAATCCTAAATAGGAATGTATATCATTGTTTATGCAGTCAATCAAAACTCAAATAGATAAAATACTACAAAATTAAAAAAAAATGTAACGCAATATTATCAGTATACCAGCATTCATGTGGTTTTTTACACATAATAAAAATATACAAATTTCATGAACACATACAATAGAAAAAAAACATATTTTTGTGAATACACACTAGGTGGAAACAAAATACAAAAGGAATTGTTTGTGGCTGTACTTGAACCACAGAGAGAACTTGTGGTATGTGGACCACAGTAAAAACTATAGTGGTATATAAACCACATATTACTCATTTGGACAAAGCCAAAATATAGGAAGGTAGCTTTCATTTTTACTCATGCTCCCTATCAACTGGATAGAAACCATGAGCAAAAGGAAATTCATGCAAGACTGGTCCCTAAGATCGAAAACACTATGTGGTGAATATTTTTGTAGAACGTTTATATATATATATTTGTAGAGTGTTGAAGTGCCTCGCACTTTTTCCACTTGCCTTCGGTCGGGACCAGCCAGATTTTGGACAAATTGAGTACTAATACTCAGGGTAGATCCTCATGCTTCTGTACAACTACTGAAATTTTCTATCTTGTTGTGATAGCAATCACAACAACACCAAAAACTCCTAAGAGTGAAAACAGTAAGTGAACAGGAGGAGGAAAACAAAAGAACAGAACTTCAATTTTTTTTTATTACTAGCATTTATTTACTTTTTACTTTCATTATTATTTTATAAATTAAAGGATTATTTATTCATGACTTAATTTTAATTCTTCTGGAGGAAAATAAGATCTTAACTTTGAAACATGAACGATGTCAGTAGATTTCTTAGTTATAGCATTTGGTTTAGTTATTTCATAATTTACATCAGAAAGTTTATTTACAATTTCATATGGTCCTGAAAAAACTGGAGACAATTTTCGACTATTTGGATAATTAAATTCTTCATACATCACATTGTCACCCGGTTGAAAAGGAGAATCTATGAAACGAGCATCATATCTAATTTTATTTTTATCATGATAATTAATAGTATTAATTTTAGCCAATGTTCTTGCTTCTTCTACTGGAGGATAAACTTGGTTTTGAATTAATGGAGGATTATATGGTAAGGTGCCATATAACAAATATGCAGGAGGAAATTTTGTAACAGAATGTGGTGTTAAATTATATTCATTAATTACTTTTTCTAAAAGTTTAGTCCAAGGAATTTTAGAAGGAGAGGAATTAACTTTACATTTTAATTTAGTTACAATAGATTGATTCACACGTTCACATTTTCCATTTGTTTGTGGGTGATGTGAAGAAGTTAATAAATGTTTGATATTGTAATTTCTAAGAAAATGTTTGAATCTAGATGAGGTAAAAGCACCATTTCTATCAGTTAACAATTTAGATGGCATTTGAATTTGAAAAATTTGTTTTAAAATATTAATATAAGTATCAGAATTTTCATTTTTTGATGGAAAAGCCCAAACATATCTAGTTGCATGATCAATTACTATATGAAGATATTTTTTTGTAGAATTATAATAATTAAATCCTCCAACAGTATCAACAGAAAGACATTCAAAAGGTTGATCCGTAGGGGGAACAGTCTGTAAAAGACCAAATCTCTTTTGTCTTTTCTTTTTATTTCGTTGACAAACATGACAATGTTTGACAAAAGCTGAAATATCTTGATTAATATGAGGCCAATAATATTGGGGAGTAATTAGATTTATCATTTTTTGAGTACCTGGATGTCCAAATTTCTCATGAGCATTTTGCAAAACTTTTCTCCTAAGAGAAAAAGGTACAACTATTTTAACTAAATTTTTCTTTTTCAGTACAAGTACATCATCAATTTTTTTATATTTTGAATTAAATAGATTATCTAAATTTTGAAAATGTTTTATCTCATCCAGTTCAAGTAAATGCACAGTATGTTGGATATATTGGGCTGTAGGATGCCTTGATAACATGTCAGCTTCAACATTAGCTGTCCCTTTTAAATATTTAACTTCATAATCAAACATGCTTAATTTTAAAGACCATCTAAATAATCGCCCCCTTAAATTTTTTACATTTTTAAGCCAAACAAGGGCTGCATGATCTGTATGAATAATGAATTTTTTCCCATGTAAATAATAATAAAATTTATCAAGGGCATCTACTATAGCCAAACATTCCAATTCAGTTATACAATAATTTTGTTCATATTTTCTTAAAGTTCTAGAATGATATGATACAGGATGTAATTTACCAGAACTATCAGGTTGTTTTAAAACAGCTCCAATAGCTATTTGTGAAGTATCACAAAACACATGAAGAGGTAATTTAGGATCATATAATTGCAAAACAGGTTTAGTTATTAATTTAGATTTTAACACTTCAAAAGATTTCTGACATTAATCTGTCCATAACCATTGCTGATCTTTTTTAAGAAGATTGTTTAAAGGTTCTCTAATTTTAGCATAACAATCAATAAATTTATTATAAACATTTACAGAACCAAGAAAACCTTGAAGTTGTTTGACATTTTTTGGAGGTTGTAACTTTCTAATGCTTTCAATGTTATGATTATCTGGAGAGATGCATTCTTCTCTGACCTCATAACCCAAAAAATTAATTTTATCTTTCGCAAAAACACATTTTGAAAATTTTAATTTAATATTTTCTACTTCACACATGTTAAAAATTTGTTTTAGGTGATCATAGTGTTCTTCTCAAGAGTTAGAAAAAACCACTATGTCATCAAAATAGTGACATGCAAAGTTTGAAAATTTATGTTTGTTTAGGATACTGCGAATTGTGCGATTAAATATTGCTGGAGCATTTTTAAAGCCAAAAGGTAAAACTTGAAATTCATATAAGCCTTCAGTGGTCACAAAAGCAAGTTTATGTTTATCTTTTTCATGAAGGGGTATGTGCCAGTAACCAGATGCAAGGTCCAGGGTTGAGAAAATTTTAGCATGGGTTAATTTGTCTAATAAAGTATCAATTCTTGGTAAAGGTTCAGCATCAGTTTTACACAGAGCATTCACTTTGCGATAATCAATGCACAACCTACTTTTTCTATTTTCATCTCTTTTATATGCTAAAGTTACAGGGGAGGAATAATTACTAGTAGATTCTTTAATTAATCCAGCATTCAATAAATTTTTTATTTGGTTACTAATTTCCTCTTCATCAGTGGATGATGTTCTGTAAGCTCTTTGAGAGACTGGTAAGTCAGTAGTCATTATAATTCTAGGGGGTTCTATTCTTATTTGACCAACATCATATTTACTTTTAGCAAAAATATGAGAATATTCAGAGACAAGAGACAACACAGAATCAGATAGTTCTTTTACAATCAAAGGTGGAAAAATGTCCTCTGAGGTACTGACTATACTACCCTGAGAGTCCCTTGTTTTTCTGATTTCTTTTAATACATGTAAAGATATTTGTTTCTTATTCTTAGTATGTAAATTTGTAATAATTTTTTCATTTTGCAATATTCTATTTTTACTACAATCAATAATTAGATTAAAAAGACTACAATCTGGGAGTCCTAAAATTATGTAAGGTAAATGATTATCAATAATATATAATCTTATTTTTTTTCTTAATTTCTCCTATTTTTAAATATGTTTCACACATTTGTTTCAATTGAAAATTGCCATGGGCTTGGTTTACTTTTATAGGACTAGTCTTCTTTCTCTTTAAGTGAAGTTTGTTGACAATATCTGCAGAAATAAGTGAGAGAGTGGATCCTGTGTCAATAACAACATTGACATTGTCACGTAAAATAGGTAAATATTCCAAGTTAGCTAGGCTTGGGTTTGTCAAAATAGGTGATTTGCTTGAGAGGTGTCCGGACACTAATAATTGTCATTGTACTGGGCCTTGAGCTTCAGTAGAGGTGTTTTGATTTTGCTCAAAGTTTTGTTCAGAACTAACAGGGTTTCCTGTGCACTGGGAAACAGAGTTAGACATGGGTACACAAGTCAAAAAATTAGGTGGTCTCAAAGGACATGTTTGTGACCAATGATATGCATTTAAAATGCCTTGTCTTGTGCAAAATTTACAGGGTAAAGGTGGCAGTCCCTGCTGAAAATGAGAATTGTGATTTGGTCTAATGTTAAAAGGTGGACTATGATTAGCAAAATTGTTTGGATGTAATCTAGAGTAATTTTGGAAATTGGGCCTAAAATAGTTGGGTGGTCGAGGTAAAAATGAGGTGGGTTGCCTGGTCATAAAAGGTGCAGGTGGTCTATTATAATGGTTTGGTCTACTTCTAATCATGGGCTCATTATTTCTGACTCTATTTGATTCAGGAGTATATTGTTGTATTTTAAAAAGTTTAGTTACAACTGTTAGCCATTCTGATGGGGAATTAGGTGGGTTTATGGTTATTAATTGTTTTAAATGGATAGGTAACCCATCTGTTAAACCTTCTAGAATAAGTTGAGGTGAAAGTCCCAATCTTCTGCCACAATTTAATTTTTTATGAAAATAATTTGCTAAGGTTTCATTCGATTGAAATTTATGTTGGGAAAAATCAGTAAAACTAATAACAGTAGGTTCAAGAAAATTTTCAGTTAAAGCGCAGCTAAGATCATGAAAATTGGTAATATCCAAACAAGAATTAATATACTGAGTTAATGCTGAGCCCTTCAAAAAATTTGAAATATGTGTAAGTTTCCAAGCCTCATCTCTATGATTTTCTTTACATGTCTGATTAAAATGGTTTAACCACAATTCAATTTTCATCCCACTGTCAGGATCAAAAGGAATTATGGGTAGCTCATTTCTCATTCTGGGAGTCAATTGTTCCCTTGTCATTTTCTGAATTTTTAGGATTACTTTCACTTTCCATATTTATGTAATAATTATTTACTATCTTATTCGATCTTAATAACATTAACTATAACTTAAATGACACAGTAAATACATCAATTTTAGATATATTAGCAACATATGATCTCAAAATTTTCACTAAACATTCAAAATCATTTAATTATTTTTCAAAATATATTAACTTTTTATACTTCTTAAAAAACTAAGTATCAAAATTTAAATGAATTCCAATTTCAATTACACATCAGGCAATGTTATCACAATAATCAATTTACAGGAATAGTGCTTTAAAATTACTAATTAGAAATTAATTTTTATAAATTTAATAAATCATTGAAAATTCACTAAAAATTTAACTTAGCTGACGCAATCCCAGATGAAATATATATTTTTCTTTCTAAGTTCACATTTATGGTAGGGCTTGCACTGCTTCCTAATTAGAAGTCCACTTTATTTGTTTCGAATGATATAGGTTGCCCAAATTGGCGCTTCTCAAAAGATACGTATTGAAAAAAAAGTCCTTGAAAATTGATGGAGATATTTAATCGGCATTGCAACGGTATCGATGGTCGTAAGGAAAGACTGGCATCGCTGTTGATTTCTGCTGGCAGCCTTCATGCGGGGTTTCGGTATGATTCCTGGTCGTCGGAAAGCGGAAGTCCAGTAGAATTGCTCGGCACGGTCTCTCTCTCATGTTACCAAAATTTAAATTTCACGTTTCCACCAGTGAGGAACTCTTATCCTGCCGGCTAAATGTAACATTATCCCTGTCGACTTTTGTAATGTAACATAATATCAAATAACAGTCGAGGCGTATTGAATTTTCACTTTTATTTAAAGCTGAGAGAGAGAGACCATTTTCATTAGGTAGTTGGTTACATCATTTAGGTAAGAAGAGCAGAACAGTTGTATCAAACAGAGTAAGAGCAGTATGAAAGAGAGAGCGTTTTTCGTTTTGTTTTTGGTTATATACTAGGGAAAATTCCCATCAAACGTCATAAGCACGTGGTATGAATAAGGGGATTCCAGGGGAATATAATAGATAGGGAATTAAAAAGGGATTGTTTTTGACAGATTTATAATTAGTTTAAGCAGAATTAATCCTTTTCAAGAGCGCGTGATGTAATAAATTATAGGATACTTTGGAAGGGGATCAGGAAATAAGAATGAACTCTTTACTTTTGTATTAGGGAATGAGATAGAATAGAAAGTTAAGTTATTATTTAGGGTAATTATTGAATTAAAAGTTAAATCATTACATATATATATATATGTGTGTGTGTGTATAATGATTTAAGTTTAATTTAACAATATTTTTTTTATAGTTATTTAATTTTCTATTCTATCCTGTTCCCTAATTCAAAAGTAAAAGGTTCGTTTTTATTTTCTGATCCCATTCCATTTCGTCCTTTTATTTATTAGATCATGCGCTCATAAAATTTGTTTAATCCACTTTCCCATGACCATAAATCTGTCAGAAATAATCCCTATTTATTCTCGGTCCTCCGCGGATATTCCCGAAAATCCCTACGCCTATAACTGTGAGATCATATCACAGGACAAAATGTCCTTAAGAAATCCCTTCTCTATAACTTGTTACATAGCGAAAACGCTCCCTTCTCTTCCGACCTCTTCTGTATTACTCTTCTGTGATCTTCATATGGTCTTTCGCTTCGGCCTTCGTAGCCGAAGCCGAGGTAAGTTCAGAACGTAAAGCTCTCTTGGCTAGAATGAATAAATAATCTTATTATGAAAAAAATGACTGTTCATTTCGGCCATGCATTCGGAATGTTTTATTAATGTAATGTTAGAGCAAACTTTTTATTAATGTTAGATTCTGGGAGAATATATATATATATATATATATATTGTGTTTTCAGTACTAACAATCTTTTACTTGTTCAGTTGATGAACTATGAAGTAGTTTTTTAATAATTTTAACATTTCAATTAAGAGTGAGTTGATTTATTCATAAAATCATGAACAGACAATTTTAGCTCTACTTTTCGTCAAATGTTAATAATTTTACTTATAAATTTAGGATTGTTTTAAATGATCGAAAGGATAATTTCTTTTATTAAAGGATAACATACTTTTCAAAACTTCTGTAGTAAGATATCCATTATTAAATTATCTTTTCATTAATTTCATAATGGTGTTTCATTTCTCAAAATCTGCCCCTACAGTAAACAAATCATGCTGAAGATGTCCAATCAAGGAACATCATTCATACTCAAGAATGATCATTTCAAACTCTTTATTTTAAATGTACAATGCATGTAGGCTATGTCTGGTTAAAGATCCTCAAAATTATGTACTCTAAATACTTATCCTTGTTTTATATGTATCAAATGATTCATCTGTAACTATGAAATAGATGTTATGTAATAAAAGTTTTGTTAAAAATTAATTTAAAATAATTTTTTTAAATTTCTGTGTTCAGGACTCAAATAGGAAAGACAAAATTATGTGCGTGTTGATGATTTGAAAGAGAACTTTAAGATAATGCTGCAATAAACTCTTTATTTTCATTGAAAACACAAAACAGATACAAAACATCTTAAAAATTTTTCATGAACGTCGAAATCAAAGAGCAAGAAGCATATTAACTTTTTATGGACTCTTGAAGCTTTCAATTGCAGGTGTGCTGGAAAATAAATTTTTAAAAAATTTACATATAATTTAAAAAACATGAACTTTGAAATTATATTTAAGATATGTATATAAGAGCATAAACTCAAGGTTTACTTCTTATAAATTGAATGTTAAGTTCCAGAAATAATGCTTAATTTTAGGTAATCTCTTTGTAAGGAATATATATATCCTGAAACTCGTTTAATACTTTCTGAATTTGACAGTAATCAGTTAACTATATTTCAGATTTAAATAACAACAACCAAAAAACACTCAAGTTCTATATCTTTAATTTCTCGAAGTGAACAGTTTTTAATTTACAGTTCACATTTTGAACAGCAATTTTTATTTTATGTTTTACTTCTAATTTTAATTGAGAGAATTAGAAGTCGTGGATAATAGAATTAAAATGAAATTAAACAAATTAAATTCTAATAATTTGAATGGTTTAGAGAATCATTTATTAGCATTTTAAAATCATACTTCTTTATCCTTAACTAAGGAAATGCAATAAATAGATGCAAAGTTTTACATAACGTAACTTTTTAAAAGGCTTATCTATTGTTACGTATTTTTACTTTTTATTATTATCTAGCTATATATTTCACAATATGGCCGCTGTAGGTAGTGGTTAGCATGTTTGATTGCGAGTGCTGCCAACTAAAGTTCTATTCTCGGTGGCATCGGCTTCAGTAGCTGGAAGGGATCAGCTGAGTCCTTAATATCTCCGGTCGATAAATGAGTACTAAGTTCAAACCTCAATCGAATATTCAACATTATGAATGAATCGTCTTCATTATGATCATAATTGCCTTCATCATGATCATCATCGTCGTCATAATGTTCAACAAGATCATGATATCGTCGCCATTATCATGATCAACAAGGACGTGATGTCCTCATCATGATCATCATCGTCGTTATTTTCATGATCATCATCATCGTGATTATTATGATCATTATTATTATCTTTATCATTCTCAAGTTCACTTGGGAATTCACTATGGGTCCAGCGTTGTGCAGCCACTCAACCTACACTCAAGCTACTCACTAACGCTTTAGGTCCATAGTCTACACATACGGAGATCCCCAGACTAACTATTAAATACCGGACAGACTTTAATATCTCTTACAAGAAGCTGAGATATTCAGTTCAGAGATTTTTCTCTCACGCTTCTCCAATTATAGATGGCTAAAGATATAATAAAAATTCGAATAAACTGAAGCAAGGCCACTTATTCTTTCAAATGGAAAATTATTGCCCTTCCTGTTAATAAAGTAATCCAAGGATGCTTATTTATAAGTTATTATTATTTTGGAATCTTCACTTCGCTGAAATATTAGTTAAAGAGTACGTACAATGGTCTTGGTCGTATCACAGGTCAATCCCGAGTCGCAAGGTGGTACCATAACGTAGACGCCTCCTCTTCCGGGTTCGGCACTGCAGGCATGTTCTAAGGGAGATCAATGACATGAAACACTTTTGAAATCCTATAACCACAATTTAGGTGGCATGATATACACTTGAATAATTTCTTTTATGTCAGTAAACTTTGTAAGTCATTTTAAATACATCCTCTTTGACCTAACTTTAACACGTTGCAAATGCATCGCTCTTTTACACGTATTATAATTTATAGACTATATATATCTATTGTGAAACAACGTTTTCGATCTTTAATATGTTAAATTTCTGCTACTTTTAATGAAACAATAATATCTATTGAAGTATACTCTAAAAAAATTGAGCATTTCGTGAATCACAAAAAGCTTTGGGTGGTATTTCATTTAAATGTTTCACAGAGTGGGACGAAAAACAATTTACAAATATAATTTAACGTAATTCCTATTGATTTACAACAATATATATATATATATATATATATATATATATACTCTATAAAAAAAAAAAAACGACTCACTAAGAAAAGTCCAATGCAGACAACAATTGGCGGATAGCAAAATTATATACACAATAAAAAATGATTAAAATTTTAGAAAAATTGAATGATTACTTCAGAGTTATGTAGTTACAAAGTAACGAGCTCAATAAGGTGTTGACCCACCTCTAGTCTCGATGCAAATTGC
>BMAW01127241.1:0-66034 GCA_019974015.1 Nephila pilipes | reverse complement strand
TCATAAATTAATTTATATTAGTATATACTGCCTCATTCATTGTAAGGTATAAATCACTTTTGAGAACAATACCGTGGAAAAAACGATAGATTATTTTTCTTCATTGAATCCTTCCTTGGTGAAATGAATTTGCTGCTGAATGTTTCTAATTCTATTTCCCTGAATACTGATTACGAGAGTCCAATAACTGCAGTGTATGTTTAAAATAATAACAAAGGTAAAATAATTTTTATACATATTTAGCATGATCGTGTATAACTGAAATCAGTTAAGACAGATTTTTGAGAAGTGTTTCGCTCATTTTGATTTTTAATGTGAGTAATCTCCATATTCATACAAGATACGACAGCAATTATATTTATCATCTTTTTTCGGATTTGGATTAAAAAAATAAATAATTGAACTAGTAGACTTTTTAAACGGTATCTACAATTATCTAGGCTTATAATGTTATGCACAAAAAATATTTCACAAATTTTGAAGCTGACATGCTTACTCGCAATCCAATACCTCATCATACCTTTTTATTATTTCCTTGCTATAAAGAAAAAATAACAATAAAAGTTTAGAAAACATGAGCAACTCAAAGTGTTTTAAGAATAATGATTCATTTTTATTTAAATAAGGATAAAATAAAAAAAAAAAAATGTTATTCTCAACGAGCTAAATTAGTAGAAACAACACATCTTCAATTTTGTCATCCGGGTGTTCAAAAATTGATCTGCCTTATATCACCATAATATTATTGCAATGGAAAAGAAATAATAACTCGTATATTAATAATTGTTTAAAGAATGGTAAGAGGTTTGTTAACTTAATAAAATATCAAAATAAAAGGAATAGTTTGTTTCAAGCTTTTCCATCAACCGGTTAACCATTTCATATTATTTCAGTTTATAATGTTGTTTGCCTGAATACGAGGTGTAGTAATTAAATAACGAAACGGGCGCTGTAAAACATTTTACTTTGATGCCATACACATTTACTTATTATTAAACTTAATATGCATTCCTCACCTATCCCTAAAACGATCCAAGCGAATCTTCTGTTGCTCGAAACGATGCTGGAAGGTTGTTCTGTCAATTACTTTAGGACGCGTGACGCTTTCTCTTTCAACGGACTCGGATCTTGTTCCATTTGATGCAAATTTCACCTTCGAAAACAGACAGAAGTCACATAGGGGAAAATCCAGAGAATAAGGCGGATGGTATAAAATTGGGAAGCTGTATTTGGCTAGACACCTCTTAACAGACAATGCGGAAAGAGCCGGCATATTGTCTTGGTGGAAAACCCATAACTTGTCCTTCCACAAATCAGGCCTTTATTTTTGTATTGTTGATTAATAGTTTGACCTTCAAGAACCCAGTGAGATATACGATATACAATCCCATGAAGATCGGGGGGGGGGATCAATCATCATTGCTTTGAATTTGGATTTGTCCATTCGACATTTTTTGGCTCTCAGGGAAGGCGGGCTCTTCCAGTGCATAGAATGGTGTTTAATTTCAGGATCATAAGTAAAAACCACGATTCATCACACATTATTATCCATCCAAATAAACTTGGATCACTTTCAACGGCATTCAAAGTGTCAGTACAAACATTTTTGGAAACTTCTTGTAGTTCAAACATCAGAACAACATTCAACATTTCGGCAACAACATTCAACATGCTGTTCAACATTTCGGCGCATACTTTTTGTATGTTAAAATTGTTATGTAAGAATAAATGTGCACGGATTCTTTGTAAATTCCTACAGTCTCCGCAAACGCTCGAATACTTTACCGTAGGTCACATTGAACGATTACCGAATTTTTCAATATTGTCATTCCTTTTTGACGCGGGAGGAAGACCTGGGCGTGAATCATCTTTAACATCTTCTCGGCCAACTTGAAAACACTAACACCACTCAAAAACACGTGCACGTGATGATCAGTCATTGGCGAACACTTCTTTCAATAAATTATAAGTTTCAATAGCGGTTTTTCCAAGTTTTATGTGAAATATCCCAACAACTCGTTTCTCACAAATCATTTTTCTGGGGAAATAAAAAAAATAACTCTATTGCGAACGAAGGCTACGGTTATACGGATTTGTTTACAGAAGCGAGAGGGACTGCATTAGAAAGAGAAGGCTTCACGCTAAACATCTGTTCGTCGCTGGCGTTTGGCGCATGCGTACTTCTGTAGCAGCGTCAGTGTCGTTATTTAATAGCCATATGTCGTAACTATAACTTTTTTAAATTGTTCCTTCACATTGTTATTGACCGCGCTAAGAGGCATATATGGACCTTCCGTATCAAATAATCTAACTACTGAAGTATACAAACTCTCTAAAAACAATTTTTCAAATTTAAGTTCCCAAACGAAATTGAGCAATTACTTCCTCACGATCCAGAAGATTTCTCCTAAATTATAATATTAAACAACTGTTAACTTTCGCCTATCTTCCCGAAAGTAGAGGTTAATTTGAAGGCGTAAATCGGATATTAATAATTAATTCCCTTCAAAAATACCTTGAATAAAATTAAAGGAGTAAATTAAATTAAAGGAGTAATAAATAATACACTTCACTCTATAACTCAATTTCCGCCTGTATATTTAATGTTTGGGAAATTATCATACGAACATTATTTAATCATAAGTGTTTTTATCCATCACTTGAAGAATTAAGAACAGTAACACACAAAAAAAACTTAACCTCACCATTCTCAAGACCGTATACAATATTAAAACAATTTTCAGATATAAGTTTTGAAGTATAGATAACCCTAAATACCACTAACAAAAGAATTCAAAAGAACGCGTAAAGAAAGTGCGTGTGTGTGCAAGGATAAATTTAAATTCAAATTATCTCACATCGTCCTTTATTTAATAGATTGTTTGCATTTTACTTACGTAGGATTTAGTGTCTCATTTTGCTTAGATAAAAATACTCCTTTCTGTCAGTTACTCTAACTGCGCTATTTTATCTTATCTTGTTCTCAAAGTTTTTTTTTATATACATTCTTATATTTGCTTACAAACATCATCAAGGAGTTCATTATCTCACTATATCGTGTATTATACGTCATATCCATTTCATCATGGTATGTCATTCTAAGTATTGTAACTGGAAATTTTATTTTGCGTCAAATATTATGTATTAACATACATAATAATTTACGCAAAAGAAAATGAAAAGAGCATTAAATTGGTATATTTGTTATTGTAAATATTTTTAATATTGTTTCAAAAATACTCGATTATGTTAAATTTGTTTCACCTTTTTTTAAATTTAAACCCCCCCCCCCCCAAAAAAAAAAAAATATTACTTTCCTGTACTTGCGATAGACCACTTAGATATCAAGTTCTTGAGCTTAATAAAAATAAATAACTTTGCTGTAATTCCAGAAAAACTTCATTAATGTAAAAATTATCTCGTTTAATTTTATTGAAATTTTGATGCTCATTCTAAAAAATAATTCTAAAATATCAATGTTTGTTTTCAAATTAAAATTTGTATTTTTATATACATTTAGTTATTTCTTTATTTTATGTATATTTTTGTAACATCCTAAACGACTTCTGCAAATCCATGAAGCTCTATATGCACAGATCTTTCTATCAATATGCATCTCTTCACACTTACACTGTTTATTGCATATAAGGACTCGATGAAGTTTTCCCACTCTTGCGCCTCCATTTCAGGAAGCGGATCGCTCCAGTCTATTTTAATACACCACAGTTGCTGTAAAAATATTTTGCCTTCGTTATTAGAGGACCCAAGAGTCCGAGGGGGTCGAACACTCGTGATATCGTTGAAAGCACTGACCTTTTGGTAGGCGGAACCACGCTTTCCACCTGAATGTGGATAGTGAAGGTATCGATGGAGGGTTTCAATGTTACACCTAGCGTCTTTGTTTCGTCTTGAAAGTTGTAATTACTATCAGGAGCACTTTTAAGTTCCGGGTTGTTGCTAACCCACTTGTGTAGTGTTATACCTCTACTACTGAGCGCTTTTATTTTATGTATATATTTATAACATCCTAAACGACTTCCTCTTGGTGAAACCATTATTTATGAGAGATGTTTGGTATTCGGGGCATTTTCTTCGTGTGTGGTGTGAGAGGATATATTATAGTGATAACTTCCTTTCACGGTAATTCTTTCTCTGAATAGCGTACGTTTATACCATTGGCGAAAACCTTAACGCAGATTTTGTTTTTGTAATCAATATACAATTATATCCCTCCAATATTGTTTTTATTTTAGGACAAAATAATTAAATCTGTGATAGATACCGGAAAAATCATATTTAATATTCGATACATTCCACAACGCAGGATACAAAATTATACATAAAACACAGATTTTAGAATACACATCATCTTGCAAAGAAAGGCTTTTCCCTATCTATTGCACCCACGATCATCTTCCGAAAACCTCGTTTGGAAAAGAAAAGGAATTTCCCTCCAAAAGAACAAGTAGCACGAATTGGCTACTGTTTATTACTAAAGGAAAAGCAATGTTAAATTACGGTGTTGCACGTTATAGTTTTAAAATATTAATCTTCTGTTTTCTGCGCCGGAGTTACAGGTAAAGAATAAGGACTGGTTTGATAAATTGATTTCTTAAGATCCCTCTAAATTTCTTTAATTTCTTTCTAAACAATTTAGCACTATAAAAATTAAAACCTTTTTTACAAGCAGGAGAATTATTAGCGAAGTCATTTATATTATGAACAGAAACATTATTTTCATACACATAGTTAATGCAAATTATTTTTTTCATCATTAAGTGTGGTATTAATTTAATCGTTTTGTCCAATATACAAAGACCGACTATAATTCATGTTAAACAAATCTACGGAAATTTGAGAAATTTCTGATAAACTCTGAATTGTTGAAAATCAATTTATAAATTAAATTCTTTTAATAATAGAAAGCCTCAGTATTCCGTATTTCATATCAGCATTTATTACACATGTTTTTTTTTTGTTATGTACCAATAAAACAATTCAACTTAACTATGTTATCTGGTAAAATGTGTCCATTTTTAATTTTAATTTCGACAGTTTCATGCCTCTTTGCAATTTCAATACTCAATTTTCAAAAATATGTCATACTAAATTTCCCCCATATATTTTATTGGTTTGAAGTGAAACAAATTTAAAAATTAAGTATTTTATTTACTTATCGATTTATGTATTACCTTAAATCACATGTTAACTGGAATCAAGGTATGACTGAAAATAAATAACATTATTCAGAATTTTAAGCTGCGAGGTAGCCTTTTTTTTTTTTCTCCTCACGAATTTTAAACTACATCTTTTTAGTTTGGCTTCTTCCTCGGAATGGTTTTGGGTCAAACGATTTTAATACATATTTACTGTTATTAGCCTCCTAAAGGTATTAATTTAGGTCGATCACTTTTGGAATACCAGATCAATTTTGAATTTCTTATCGTTTGCTTCAATTTTAATTACGTTATTCTTAAACATATTCAATTTAATATTTATTCATCTGCTTTCATTTTAATTACATTTAGCTTAAATATATTCCATTTAATATTTTATCGTTTCCTTTAATTTTAATATTGGAAAAATTTACTTTTGTCCATTTCTCGATATTTCATTGTTTACTTTGATTCTTATACTTAAATGAGTTTTTAATAATTATAAAAAAAACGCACTGTGGGTGGTTAAATCTGTTCTTTGCAAAACTTTGCATAGAACTTTTTAAATTATTATTCTTATTTTTGTTTTAAATTTCAGTTCATAAAAGTCATGAAAAAATTGCTTCCATTCAACGTGAAATACCGTTGTAAAATATTACGTAATTTTTTTTAAAAATATATTCTGATACTTTAATTCTAATAATTTGACGATTTAGATAAATTAAACGAATTCTGAATATTTTTCTCGAAACTTCAAGCCAAACACCAAACGATAACTCAATCGTTACGTCATTAGCTTAAAAGACAGTAAAATCTTAATTTATCGTTCATTTAAAAGTAAAAAGCACCACTAAAACATACCAGAACCTAATACGAACATCACAAAATGTGGTAATAAAACACAATAAATGATTTATAATACGAGAAATAAAATAACCTTTAATAGAAAAATTGATTGTTCGCAGAATTTTCACTGCCCATTCGGACTCTTCATTATGAAGATAAAAAAATTTGTAGCAAGTAATGTTTAGAAATAACTTTATTTTTTCGTAATGACTGCTGACGAATTACATTTGATACTGCAACACCACGTGAAATATATTGTTTATTACTATGTGTTTTACGCGAATTGAAAAATATGCTTTTGGTATTAAACTGTCTTTAAGCGAAATCTGTTCTCGGATCGAAACATTTTCCCATCTGAAGTGAAAATTACGAAGAAATGATTCGTTGTGCCTTTTCATGTGAAATGTAGACACAGAAATTACTTTTATCCGAAAAAAAGTGATCGCCATTAATTGAATAAGAAAATAGCCTCTCTAAGAAAATTTATCTTTAATTACGATATTTTTTTTCACTTAAAAAAATTTAATATGCATGAGTGCATGATAAATTTCAATTCTTTCTTTTTTCAAACTGAACTTCTGTTTGATTGAAAGGCGGTAATAGGATTCGAGTTTGGTAAATAAACCCCATTTCCAATTAAGAAAATATATTATTAATGCAATACACGTAAAACTGTTTTTGAACTTGCGTTTTCTTGTTAAAATTAAAATCAAGGCAGTTGTGAAGAAGGTAATAATGGACGAAAATAGCAGCAAAAATAAAATTAAATCTTCATTTTTCTGAAAGTAGGATTCAGGTTTCATTAAAATAATAACTGATGTTTTCTGGAAGGCCTGATGGATTCAAAAATTAAATCTTTTTTAGAACATTTTTTTCATTGAATTTTAATTTCATTCCAATCTTATTGGTAATCCCATGGATAGTGTGGATGAGAATTTCTTACATTTTATGTGCAAATATTTTGTTTGAATTATAAAAATTACTCTTTTGCTCTTATTTGAATTTTTTCCTTAGATCACTACATTTTACTTGAGTCATTGTACATAAAATTCCGGTATGAATTAGCGACTTTCCATTCGTTAACCCGTTCACTCCGAGCGTATCACATGCGATACTTTCGCGTTTGCTCTTCTGTGCCCAGCGTATCACATATGATACGTTCCGTGAGTGTCTTCTACTGCCCAACGTATCAATAGAAATACGCTCAATGAGAATGTTTTATTTTATTTTTTAATGTTATTATATGGCATTACAATACCGCGAAATCTATATATATATATAGGTTATTTGGAGTGTTGACCTTGGTGATATGGGCTTGGATTTCACTTCTGGCTACCAGGAGTGGGGTAATTGTTAAGAGCACATGTTGCGGCGCGGGTCTTTAAATGTAATGACATGATTCAAAGGGTGCACTTGCTTTCGGTTTGCTTTTTTCTTTCTTGTTTGCTTCTTAGAAGTTCGAAGGAAAATTTATGGCCCTTTATGGAGGTTAGGGCTTTTGGTAGCAGATGCTCTCAGCTGTTCATTTCCTCCGGTCGGTTTTTATTAGTAGCGACAGTCATGACGAAAAGAAAGTATTTATCTGATACTGAGATTTGCGAACTAATGAATGAATCTGACAGTAATGTTAGCGAAAATAATCCAAATATGTACATAGACATTAAAGTTTAAAGGGGAAAAAATGAAAGGACGAAGAATATACGCTCTTTGCTCAAAATCTTGCGTGAAGCGTCAAAATATGTGTGTAAGACATGTGACCTTGTACTATGCATTGATTTTTTTTTTATAAATATACCATAAAGCAAAATAAGATTAATTTTTTGTATCTATATGTTCCGTGTAATGGTACATCATTACACCATGGGATTTATGGAACAAATGTAAATATATTTTATATTTTCTTAAAAGATATGATTTTTATGTAACAATTTTATGTAAAAAGCATAGAATTTTTATTAAATCTTTTTTTCTTCTGGATATATTAAGTTCAATGCATTTTAAATAATACATGTAAATACCAAAATATTGTAATGAATAACCGATTTTAGAGAAATTTTTTTCACGAATTAGGCTTAATATCTAAAATTGTATGGGCACAGCGTGACACTCCGCGGTAAGAAGCAGCTGGCCTAGAGAAATACTTTTTTCCCCCACCGGTAGCGAAAGGGTTAAACCTCATTTCCGTTAGCATGAAGTCCCCAAGTTAATTAGAATATTTGATGAGAAATAAGTTGTATGGAGATGAGCACCATCTGAATAGACTTTTTTGGTTCGGGAAGACTAAAACTAAAGTTATATAGAAATAAAATATACATAGATTAGTTCTTAATTTGAAAAATAATAATATATAAAATACATCATAAAATTACTTAATTGCAAAAGGACGACATATGTATTACAGCTAATTTTTTTGTTTATTGAACTTTTTTCACTTTTAATATTTCTTCCACTCACAAGATCCGATAAACGACGAAAAATACCTCTAGTCATTTTGAACAATGTCACCCAACTGTAAATTATTAAGAAACATTTTAAGGCTACACAGTACCCTAAAAATGACAAATTTATCGAAAATTTTTTTTGGCATTTTCTTGTAGCCCATACATTTGGGGATCTTGGCCCCAAATTTTAGACCTAATAACCAATTAGTTTTTATGATATTTGAAGTTTTCTGAGTACTGTCAGTCAATATTTTTGACAGTTGAGGGGAGCGTGGTTAGTTTCAGTTTCATTTTAAAGCATTTTTCTATTCTTAAATTTAATTAATTACTAATATTTTTTAAATAAAATGGATATTTGCAGAGAAGGGGATATTAACTTCAACTTTCAATACTAAAATCGTTTATGTTTGTTTATATTTTGAGTTCTTGATGTGCTTATAGTTACTTAGCTAAAATTGATAAGAAAAGGTCTTTCTCAAGACCAATATTTATTCTGCATATAATTTATATAACTTAAAAGCTTTTTTAAATTGTTTAAGTTAAGTTTTTTCTGTTGAGAAAATGCGAAGGACAAAACTTTCGCAGCTTGAGAAGAGAAGCAACATTTCTAAGAGATGGAGTAGTGCTGAAAATGACAATTCTAAAAACCTACATAATACTGTATAACTACAAAACTTCAGAATACAAATGTTTTGAATACGAGTGGTACAGATAAAAGTATGTTTCAAATTACATTATAGTGGATACTGAATGCTTGTTTACAGATAATTTAAGCAATATTTGTCATAGTGCATCTTTAAAACTTTGCTATAGTCAAAGAAATGAATTTGCATATAAAATGAATGTTGTATGTATTAACTGTGACCAAACCTAAAGTGAAACATGTTCATAACAATTGGTTGATGCTATATTACGTCAAATATCACATGTTAGCAAGCATCAATTTTTAATGTTCCATTTGATGTAAATATGAGATTAGTGCAAGGTATGTTAACTTTGTGACATAGCTACTAGGTGTTGGAAAAATTCTGCAAGCATATGAATTGAAATATAATGTCTAGTAAAACTTTTAAAAGGCATTATAAGCCAAAAGTTCTGATTGGACATCTCGTTGGGTCAAATCAGCCATTGCTTGATATTCGTTAAGATGTCATTGAGGCGTAGGGCTCAAAGAATGATAAAGATATAGTCGATATTGGAATGTCATATGATGGAAGCTGGTTGACAAGAGAACATACGTCAACGTCTAATATCGGAATAGGATATGTTATCGACTTGCTGACTGGCTTTGTGATAGACTACGAAGTAATGTCAAAGCGGTGGGGAGAATGTGAACAGACTAAATTTGAGCTTGGAGAAGACATTGTTGAATTTCTTATTTGGAGAGAAGACATCAAGATGTTTGCAGTACAACATATGTCGGATCATATGGTGCAATGGAAGTAAATGCAGCTGTGAAATTATGGGAAAAATCTGAGAGTATTAGCTTCCAGTACACAATATTGCTCTTTGACTCTTGGTTTTTTTACCAGTCATCATTAGCACGTGGAAAGAAATCAGGTATTCACAAAGATTGGGTAAAAATACCAATCAATGAAGAATATTTGCCCAAAATCTTGCCGATTTATCAGCGATTAGCATCAACTGAATTATTAGGCACATGTGTCAGAGGTTTGACACACAATTCTAATGAAGCATTACATTTGATTATATGGAACAAATATTCCAAAGAAAATACGGCTTCTAGGAGTCGTGTGTTGATTGCCATGTCGAGTGCAATACCTGAATTTAATGTTGGAACATTAAAAGCTCTAAAAACATTTCAGGATGCTAATTGAATTTATAACAAGTTTGTCATCAGAATATTTAGTGTACTTTACTGATTGTAGGAGAAAGAAAGAAAAGAAAATCTGCAAATTTTAAAGTCGCGCAGAAAAAAATAAAACTTGTTAAATTGCGTCGACTTAAAATTCAGAAAAAATTAGGTGCTATGTACAAATCTGGTAGTTTTTAACTTTTTTTAAACTTTTATTTATATCATTATTATTTTTATAAGTGTATTGGGTTTTAAAACTTTTGTGAAATTATTATGTTAACTTTAAGCTGAATAATTTGTCATCGTAACAAATGCTATATCGATATTTTGCAAAAATATATTTTGAATAAATAAAAATATTTGCCATCATATTTAATTAAAGTAGTGTTTTCATATATTATATAAGTAGTTAAATAATATATTAAAAATTTAGAGCTTAACAAGTATTATTAGTTTTTGTTTTATGCCTTTAAAAACTTTAAATGCATTTTTCTCAGACTTTTATTTTTGAAGATGTAAGTGTTTCCTAATCCCTAAGGCCTTTTTTCTGTTCAAGATAGAGTCTTGAAATTTTTTATAGATACTTAGATATATGTGTTCTATAAAAGTTAGTATGGATTTAGATCTGGGATCCCTATTTTTTTTAAAAAAAATGTTAAAGTTAATATTTTAAAAAATTTTGTGTTTTTTCCAGGTTTACCTAGAAAAATAATTATTGAAAATCAACAAGTAAACAGATTTTCAAATCCAAACTAACTTTTGTTTGCAATAATGTATGAAATATAAATCACTCAAAATAATTTTAAAAAATTCAAAAATTGTGAATTTTATAAGAGTTTAAAAACCTTCAATTTTTTAAAAAATTTTTAAATTTTAAAATAAGGGCTTGTTAAATTGACTTTTTATTTTCAGAATCAGTTTAATAATATAGTATAAAAACATTACATAAGTTACTTTTAATATTACTGTCTCCAAAAATTTTTTTTGAAAAAGGTTACCGTGTAGTCTTAAAATTGTTCTTTAGGCTGAGTGAATAGAATTAATAAAAACAATTTTCCAAACTTTTTGTCATATTTTCTAATCTAACAATGATTATTTGATTTTTTTTCAGAAACGCTCCATTTTTATTACTTCAATTATCTAATGATTCTAGAAAAAAAAAAAAAAAACTTTTAAACTATCTTAAGTAATCCTTCGTCAGATACTGGTTCTAATTAGCTTATATATTGTATACAATATAGGTACACACCATTTAGATAAAAAATTTCATCATGAGAAATATACTGTTCAAAACAATTGAAGGATATTAAAGTTTTGGGTGGATTAATCGGCTGGGAAATTGTTTATATGATTGATACATGATCGACAGCCGTGGTAGGCTATATAAGAAAAAACATCAAGCAAGTTTAGCAGGAAAAAAAATGCATTTTACTATGCATTTGGAATCAAAAGGGAAAAAACACAATTTAGGCATTCGAGAAAAAACGAATAAAAAAGGGCATTTACTTGAAAGAAAAAAAAGCTTTTAGTAGGGGGTATGGTTTCTCCGGACAGCCAGGAACGCTGAACGCCTTTGAGGCATGGAGTCAATGAGGCTATTTATTAGGAGTTGAGGTATTCTATCCCACTCCTCCAGAAGAACTCTTTCCAGTTCTTGGAAAGTTCATGGGGGTGGTAGGTGGACAGCAACTCGTCGGCCTAGAATGTCCGAAACGTGTTCTATTGGGTTCATGTCCGGAGAACATGCTGGCCATTCCATTTTTTAATTCCGTACTCGAAAAGGAAATCTCCCCCTAAGTTGGCACGATGTGGTCTGTTATCGTCTTCCATTAAGATGAAGTCATCTCCAATTGCTGCAGCGTACGGGACTAAAATAGGTCTTAAGATCTCATCCTTATATCGGTGACTGGTCAGGGCTCCATTTCGAATGATGTAGAGATCGGTGAGCCCATCAATGGAGATGTCAGCATAGACCATCACTCCCCCTCAGCCAAATCTGAAACTTCCAAGCACGAACGCAGGATTGTTTCTAGCGCCACGTTCCCTCCAGATAAAAATACGCCTGTCATTAGGAGGAACATAAATACGGGACTCGTCATTGAAAAGAACATTGCGCTATTCATTTTTCTTGCAATTCACATGCTCGGTTGCCCACTCCCTACGGTCGAGACGGTGTCTTGCTCTTACTGTAACATATACCATTGGACAACGAGTATACAGTCCTACAGCGTGGATCTGACAGTTTGAGTCGAAATTGTGGCTCCAATAGCCGAGCGAAGGTGTTGCTGAAGAAAGGGGCATTCATATTTCGGTGTCTCCGAGCCGTTAGTGTTAAACATCTATCTTCATTGGGCGTTGTTGCACGTCTTCGACTTTGCCCTGGTCTTCGGCCTGCACTTTCAGTCTGCAAGAAACGGTTCCAGATTCTGGAAATCACACTTTGTGCAACTCCAGTAGCTTCTGCTACTTCGGCTTGTGTTTGGCATCCCTCTAACCGTCCAACGATTCTCCAGGATTCTGAATCGGTTAAATGTCTTCGTTGAGACTTTGCAATCAACGAAACGACACACTTATTGTATATCGATCATTCTCTTCCGCTTTGTTTTTCGTTAAGTTGAAAGGCAAATTTCAATCGCTGCGTCGTTTTTGACATCAGACTCAAAATTTGCATACTCTGAAGTTTGAAAATGAGAAAAATTTGCATTTGTAACTCGTTTCTTCCATTTTCTGCAAAAAAAATTTCGCTTGTATTTTATATAAGACTTAAAATATCTTTTAATTGTTTTGAGCAGTGTATATTCTTATTTCTTGAAGCCCTGAAACATATTGTAAGCCTATATTGAACATATTGACCTGCACTAGAAACAACACGAGGGCTGTTTGCAGCGAACCTTGTAATTTTGAGCCTCGGTCAAGTGACGGGGACAACACCTGAACTGGTATGCCTCTCTCCTAACTTCCACAACATGCCAACGGGAGGACTTCTGGCCCTGACTTATTTAACATGCATCAGTTCCGGCTCCATGGCAGGTCTTTAGTGGCCAAGGCTCGAACCCAAGTCTGAACAAAAATTGCCGGTCACGAATCCTAAGCCATGACTACTATGCTACCGCGGCCATAGGTCAGTATTGAATAAAGCGCAGAAACGTGATCAAACAACTCATAACTTTTCGAAATAAAATACCTTTTTCAAATGAGCTTTTTTCGAATGGTGTGGAAATTTAGAGAGAAAGAGAGATGGTGGACTTAAATGTCTCCCTCGTCACTTTTTTCCTGGATTAAAACGATGTTAATTTCGGGCTGCTTCCAAATGTGATAATGAAAACATTAAATATTGTTTTCATTATTTTTCCAATATTTCAGTTAAGATAACTGAAAATCAATTCTATCAATTTATGCAAACACATTATTTGTTTAGTTATTTTTACAAAATGAAGCAAAAAGTGTGTATTTAATATGTTTGTATGCGTAAATAAATTAAAACTGGTGAAAATGTATAGAATAAAGAAACATTCAAATGGCACCTGTTCGAATCCAGCGCGTCATTGTTAGCGAATTCAGCTTCTCCAAGCTCTGCAATACTCCAGTCTTGATTGATTGTTTATTAGAGTCATACTTTGAAGCAAGATGAAGGCTGTTTACGTCTGACTTTTGTAATTCTTAACCTCGATGAAGTGACGAGAACGGCATCTGACCTAGCACTCCATGACGCTAGGGCTATTCGCGATTTTCTCTTCACTGACCTTGGAGATTTAATTCAGATTGATTGCATGAAATAACAATTTCTTCCCAACCCAAATGAAACGTGATTATTTTAATTAGAGTCAGGTGGAAATAAAGTGAAGTGATTTAGATATGACGGTATATAAGCAAAGGGAAATTTAGAGGATAGAGGACAAGTGGCACTAGCACTGAGTGTATTCTTTTAAGAGATCGATGGTATGAATAGTTGTTCCCGGTGGTAACTGTCGCTTACAGTTTAGTAAATCAAAGTAACCTAGACTAGAAAGGTTTTGATAAGATTGTATTATTGTAATAATATTTGGATTGGAGCATTAATTCAAGGGCTCCAAAGAGAACGGAAGCTTCTTAAGCATTATATTTAAGAAATTGATAAATAAATAGTTGTGTTAGACTTGACTGGTGTATCCTTTCGTAGGTTATTGACTTTTAGAGTTAGTTTTGCACAAGAGTCGGCAAGAAGTAGTCATTTGCCATTCCTCTCGTTTCCAAAATTCCACACCACGTGAGAAACATTCAAAGACCTGTGAATCGGAAATACGACTTTATGTTCGTGTCATCACACTAGATGATCAGCATCCGAATCTATCAAAAGTAGATTTGGAATTGTTCGAAGCACTTTGATATCATAATCTTATAAAGAATGGGTGTCTAGACTATGACCTTTTGAGGGCCAGATTGCAAGAAAACATTTTTTTGCTGGGCCACACATTCAATATTTTTTCAACCAATTGAAATAAAAATTAAGTCCATGTAGTTTTATTAAAATAAATTAACTTCTTTTTACTATAATATTTTTTAAAAATTTGAATTAGATATGTATAGGTACATATTTATTTTAAATTTGTAAGAGTTTCGTTTTAATTTAGTTAGGATTTCATCAAGATGGGAAAAATTCAAACTAATGAGATGGATGAATTTGCTTTTATTGAACAAGCAAATCGATATCGGGTTCAATAGACGAGGTAGCAATTCTTAATGCATTTTCAAGATGTTTGTCAGTGATCTTTGTCCTTTTTTTATTTTTTGTAAGCTTCATTCTTGAAAATAATTGTTCCCATATATAGGTACTGCCAAAAGCTGAAGACATCAATAAAGCATGATTGTGAAAATTAGGATATTTATCGCGGAGTAAATAATCCTTATAAAACTCCAGTAAAGAAACATTCCCAATTTTTTCTTTCAGTTGAATGTCATTTCGCATTTCAATGCATTCCATTTGAAGATTTGAAGGTAATTTATTTATTTCTAGAGAAAATATGTTGAAATACTTTTCATTTTTTCGAACATTGTGAAATCTACTTTCAAATTCTTGAATTAAATCAAAAATTAATGCAGCATATTTTGTGCAACTCACAGGTTTATGTGCAGCCAAAGTACTGAAATGTATCAAATCTTTCTGTCCTCTTGGCCAAACGGATTAGGAAATCAAAATACAATGTAATATATTGCATACAAGTATTGTAATTCTTCAAAAAATTCGAATTGACTCATACGTAATTCGAATTAGTAAATTATCATGGCATATTAAGATGTTTTGTTTAAGTTTTTATTTCAAAATAAATGTCGACGAATCGATAATATATGAAAAATATTGCAAACATTTATTTTTTAATAAAAATGTAAAATTTAAATATTTCACAGTTTGCGTTTGGGCCGCACTTTAGACAAGCATGTTATAAAGTTTGAAAAAAAAGTTCTATTACCTTTTAAATATCATAGATGGAAGAAAATAGTAAACATATTAGCTAAAATATATATGAAAAAACAATTATCAAATATTTCACCAATTATACAATTCAAAGTACTCCCAATCCTGTTTTTCACGATTTTTTTTTACACGATTTTGATTCAACACGAATCAGGAAAAATATCTTTTATTCTTTTTTTACTCGACATATTATGTTTCAACAAGATAAACCCAAATAAAACAATTTCTCTTTAATTTTATTTTTACAACTCCGATATTGGAGATGAGGAATGTAATATGATTTCTATTTATGAGAATTCTCGAATTTTATAACTTAATAAAGAATTTTTATCAGCATCTTGGGCTTGTTCTTCAAAGCGAAAACACCTGCGAAGCTTGTTTAGATAAGACTAAAACGTTTCAAATATATAAAAAAAATCTCAAAAAAATTTATTTATACAGATGTTTCCCCATCAATACAAAATCGATAAGAACGCACTAGAAAGTCAACAATAAAATTTATATTTTTCATCTTATTTTTTTTTTTTTTTTTTAATAAAAATTTTGGTCACATTTCCAAAGAAGGGTGTGTCACACATTTATTATTTTCACGTAAAAGTCAATAAATGTAAAGTTACAGTTTCAAAACCTTTGTTTTATTAATTATTACAGAAATACCTTTCGATAGCCCTTACATAATATCACATATTTGAACTATAACAAAAAACTAAAAGGAAAGCGATCTCTTTGGATATTAAAATTCAGATTTTTGATCACTTTGCAACTACACATGTTGCAACATACAGGGTGTTTCCAAACTCACGGGAAAAAATGTAAGGGATGGTAGAAAACATGGAAACAAACAAATTTCACCGTACAATGCATAGGTGCGGAGCAAGCGGTGAACCGTTAGAACCGTTATTGTCTATTGAAAGAACGAAACACCAAACAGCTAGTGAAGGTTCGAAACCCTTTTATTGACAGCATATATGATAAAATTAAAGAAACTGCTGAAAAGAACGACCGCCTGTGGTAATGAAGGTATTACTCCTGCAATGTAGCAAGCGGTGCACTTTTTCAAGCACACCTGGCATTTCTTGGACGGCACCAGCAGCAACAGAAATCTTGTCAAATAATCCCTCATAAGATTCGTAGAGCTTTTGTAGAAGAGACTTTTCAATCAGTCACATCGGAAAAAGTCCAGAAAGGGAAGATAAGGTGAGCGTGTCAACCAAGATGTGGGTACACACCATCCGATCCATCTCCTTCGGAATTTACCGTTCAAAGCGCTCCGCACAACCAAGATGAAATGGGGTGGTGCTCCTTCCAGCTGGAACCACATAAGTGCATTTGTGATGGCTGAAACAGATTGAAATAACCCTGGGTGTATGTCTTTTAAAATTGTGAGGTATGTTTAACGTCCAGCCGGAATGACAGAAGGAAAAGGCAGATCAAACGGTCATTCATGATTCCAGCCCAAACATTTATGCTGAAACGCTTTTGAAATGCCTGGAGTCGCGTGTCGTACAAATAGCTAGTTGTCCTCACTTGAAGGTTGTGCGTATTCGAAATTCCTTTACGAGTAACGACGCGCTCATCCGGGAATAACACATGTGCAATAAAATTAGGCTGCGTTAATAGCTGTTGCAAAATCCAACGGGGAAACTCGACAGGTGGCTCATAACCTGCAAACTTTCTGTAAATGGTAGAAGGTTAATACTTCGTTCCGTAGTGCATGTCTTGGCATGGAATCGTAGGAAATTTTAGCTGTATCTTGACTCAATTCATGGCACGCAAATTGAATTTCGGCACGCAGATATTGGAAATCTTATGGTACCGGTGGAATCTTAGCAGAATGGCCAAAAGCAGATACTACGTGTTCAATGAAGGACGGATATAGGATGCTGCTGGCTACAGTATACTATCTTTCGCAGCTTAGCAAACTCTTGATATCACAGGGGGTAAGGACACGAGCGTTGCCTTACTGAAATATCAGCCTCTGAATGACGTTCAAGGAAAGGAATGGCCACCTGTGGAATGACTTTGTTAACGTATCTTTGGGATGGTCTAAGGTTATCTCATGAAGAGGAATGATGATCAGGCATCTTAAAAAATCGTGTTTCATTCCATTAAACACTACTAAATAGATGTGGCACGAAATTTAACAAATTGTGCATCAGGGAGAGGCTCTTGTCGTCTCCAAACATATATCATCCTCACCAAGAAAAAAATGAGACTTATTTTTAAAAGTAAACAGCTAAAAGTTTGCCTGGTCCCATGCTACAAATGTGTGACTATGTGGTAGTAATTTTCGACATTGCTCTACAGTCAGGAAATATCTGCATGATGATGTTCGTAAAAACGCACCAGAAGCATGAATCTATTAGTCAAAGGAAAAAGTGGAGATCACAACCATAGTATTTTAAGACATCATAACATATCAATTGAAAAGTCCCCGGCCTGACACATAGATGGCGCTACTAGAATTAAATCCATATGTTTTTTAGTTAGCCCTAACCCTCAAAAGATGCGTGTATAAATTTGACAGCTGTCAGATCATTAGTTTGTGAATTATAGCATTTTGAGTGAAGCAATTTTTGTTATTGTGAAAAAAATGGATAAAAAGGAATTTCGCGTGTTGATAAAATATTGCTTTTTGAAGAGAAAAAATACAGTTCAAGCACAAACTTGGCTTGATGCCGAGTTTCCGGACACTGCCCCAGGAAAATCAACCATCAAGGATTGGTATGCTAAGTTTAGACTTGGTGAAATGAGCACCGAAGACGGTGAACGCAGTGGACGCCCAAAAGAGGTTGTTACCAACGAAAACATTAAAAAAATCCACAAAATGATTTTGAATGACCGTCAATTGAAATTGAATGAAATAGCAGACACTCTAAAGATATCAACTGAACGTGTACATCATATCATTCACGAATATTTGGGTATGAGAAAGCTCTGTGCAAAGTGGGTGCCGCGCCAGCTCACTTTTGACCAAAAAAAAACGAAGAGTTGATGATTCGGAGCAGTGTTTGAAGCTGATCAAACGTAAAAAAACCCGAGTTTTTGCTGCGATATGTGACAATGGATGAAACAGGGCTCCATCATTTTACTCCGAAGTCCAATCGACAGTCATCCGAGTGGACTGCACACGATGAACCCGCTCCAAAGCGTGGGAAAACACAACAGTCGGCTGGCAAGGTTATGGCGTCTGTATTTTGGGATGCGCATGGAATAATTTTCATTGACTACCTTGAAAAAGGAAGGACCATCAACAGTGACTATTACATAGCGTTATTGGACCGTTTGAAGGACGAAATCGCCGAAAAATGGCCGCCTTTGAAGGAAAAGAACGTGTTGCTTCACCAAGACAATGCACCGTGTCATATGTCAGTGAAAACGATGGCAAAAATCCATGAATTGGGCTTGGAATTGCTTCCTCATCCACCGTATTCTCCAGATCTGGCTCCCAGCGACTATTTCCTGTTCTTAGATCTCAAAAGAATGCTCGCTGGGAAGAAATTTTCGTCGAATGAGGAGGTGATCGCCGAAACTGAGGCCTATTTTGAAGAAAAGGACAAATCGTACTACAAAAATGGTATCGAAAAGTTGGAGGGTCGTTATAATCAGTGTATCACCCTTGAAGGGAATTATGTTGAATGAAAAAAAACTAATTTTGCCAAAAAAATGTGTTTTACTATGGTAGGCCGGGGACTTTTCAATTGACCTGTTACAGAAAGACGCTTACGCCATCATTTTTGCATTGAGAAAATTTGAAACTTATAATTACGGATCACAAGTTCAAATATTTAGTTATCATAAAACCTTAATTTACTTGAAGCACCAAAGGGCTCTTGTCCAGAGATAGTATTTAGCTTTAGAAAGATTCAACGTCAGTGTCAGCTATCGGCGGGGTAAAATTCACTTGAACGCTGATGCACTGAGTGGACTACCAGCAACTCATTGGACAGTTGCCTTAACCACATTGTACTCATTTCCTGAACATTTAAAAAATTCTCAATATATCTTTGTGCTTGAATATATGTATTATTAATGTTTTTTTTTCTCTAGATGCAGTTTTTGTGAATTCTTCAGTAGATGTAATTTCTTTTTGTGTGTGCATGTGAAACCCACTTGAAAGGGGAGGTGAGAGGCACTGGCGCCCTCTAGTGATGTAGAGTTCACAAGCGCCTGATTGAGCAACGACGTAACCCTGGAAGGCGAAACACTCCCTAATGAGCGTTAATCTCGCTGAAGGACTAAAGTCCATTTTATGTAGAATTTTCTATATTTTGTGTGTTTCATATTTTTTAAGTGTCATCCTGTAATAATAATTAAATGACACCATAAAAGGACGCGCGTTGATAATATTTATATACATATTTCATAATTAAGAGAAATTGTAAATATTTTCGAATTCATGAAAAACTAATGATTAGATTTTAAGTTAATTCAGAATAAAAATTCATTCATTGTATAGAAAGTGATGGAACGTTTCTAAACACATTTCATGTAATCATACTTATTAGTAACGCTTTCAAGGCAGGGATGCCCAAAATGCACGTTGTGATATCAAAATAAAAATATGCTTAATATGGTGTATGGTATTCCCTTACAGCCACAAAAGTCACAAAGTATAACGACATAAGGCGCATAAAATAGTTCATGGTTCAGGAAAGTCTTCATCGCAATCAATCCTTCTCTTACTGCAACACATTTTTAGTTCCTGGTTAAAATTGGTGGTTCTTTGAGAAAGATAGCGACATGATATTGTGGTCCAGACACAATCAATGAGTTTACGTTCTCGAGAGTTATCTGATAAATTCACGAGGCGAATATCTTAAATTACTATGTAATCGTCATCCACATGGATAAGACCTATGCGGAATAATGTTGTCTTCCATTAATCGGAACTCAGAATTAACAGCGAGCCTGAAAATCGTAAAGACCTTCTACCTTCTCTCTGAATATCAGAGCTTCAGCGAGGCTTTGTCGAACTCATTCTGAGGTTTTCGGATGTCACAGATAAAGAATTGTAGATACCATTGCAACTCAACCCCCACAATTATCACTTTTCTGGGTGGTGAAGGGAGGATATCGTGTCCCAGATACAGGTACTTCGAGAATCTCCTCCTTATGCAAGAGCCACAGATCTTTATTGAAGTCTGACAGAAGGCACATTTAGTCTTCCCCGTACTAGACGTAATCTCTAGTATTCGTCAGAAGTAATACGTAAACAGCAGTCTTCTGGCATCATCCATCTCTCAAGTTACCTTCGAGAAACTGATGTAAAACTGAAAATCCAGTGGAAATATACAGCTCACGACTGTTGCAGAGATCTAAGTCACCGCACAAAAAGCTCTAAGTAACGATTTACAATCTTTGTTGCGCATCATGGTCGAGTTCGTTTTGGTCTTTTCGAAATGGAGCCTTTGAACTAAAACTGTTTACCCAAATTGCTGTCGACACTTGGCGTTGCATCGAATTTTGAGGTCTCCTGCGGATGTGATTGGCCAACTCGCATCTAACGACATTTATGTATGTCCCTCCGTCATCCATACTTTCGTGGATAGTAATTGTACCTGATTCCTTATATTTTATCCAACTCCTGCAATAAAAAGGGAGAATATCGAAGGAGGAACGTATATATATATATATATATATATATATATATATATTAAGTGTGTGTGTAATCTGCAACTTCTAAAATATGTCTTATAACTATTATTTTTTAATATAGAACGCATTATTAAATACTATTTCTAATGGTACAATTAAATGCAATATATCTGAAAATATAAATATGTAAATAGCTCTAGTCCAGAAAAATATTTTATTTACATGAAATTTAAATCTTTCTGCATTTTCATCAATATTACAAATAATTTTGTTAATTATATTTAAATTAGATTTAATTATATAAGATAAAAAGGTAAGTTAGATTAATCTTGGGAAAGCTTTTTATAATTCAAATCCAGTAGTCATCTACATAACTATAGATAGTGAAATTAACTCTAACAGTACAATTATATTTAAAATAATGAAATTAAATAATTGTCGTACAAGTTTTCAACAATATTTTAACTCGTTACATTTAATATTTTTTTTCTCTAAGTAAATATGACCTAAAGATTTATATTTATCACAAGAAATATATTCATCAATATTACAATTCTAATAAATAACCAATCATTTCCTTAATCTTTCATTTACAAAACTGTTTTTGTTTGCCGAATTAAATAGATCTTTAAAATTTTACATAAGTTGGGGAATTATATATTTGACTTTTATTTAGTTACAGAGTTATATCTAAATCATACTTAATGATATAATACTTATTTTGTTTATAATATTATCTAGTAGTATTTTTGTAACAAAATTTATCTGTTTCGTAATGTTTGTATTACATTCCTTAGCGAAAGTTCTAAATTTAATAGGTTCTTTATGAAATGTACGATTAATGAAGTTCTGAGAAATTTGATTTATTTGTAATCCTATTTTTTAAATAGAGCTGTAATTCTTTTATTAATTTCGAGGTGAATAAAATTATTTTGATAAAGCATCATTCTCATCTAGATGTTTATTAATAATTAATTTATAGTATAACATACGCAAATGATACTATAATTACTTGTAGCTTTGTTTACATAAAAAATATTACAGTCTTATTGTAAATCTGTAATTAGTTTCATAAAACCTTCTTTTGTCTTACCATTTAAGCCATTAATGTCTTTTTAAACGCATTACTGATGTTCGGTGAATGATACAATTAGTAAATAATGTTTTATAGAAAGATGGTTAACAAAGAGTTTCATCGCATCAAAACTCATTCCCTTACTGAAATGGTTGCTCTAGAAATCATTGTTCATAAACTGAACCTAATCGATGGACCGTTTGTTTTTATCATACACAAAAATAAATTCCACATATATCTTTTTTTATATTTATTCCAACCATTTCTTTCTCAACACATTTACATCAACGTAAGTTCTTCACTTGCTCGCAGCACAAAGAAAACTGTTCGTGTCACATTTCCGCAACATCACACGCTACACACTATATTATCGCCACAAGAGGTCAATTCACAATGAATGACTGGATGGAACAACCATAATTCTAACTCCTATAATTATACACTTTATATGTCTCAAGACATTATACTTTCTGTGTCCAAATATCTTATAATAAATGTTGGTGCGCGTTAACACTAAAATCCTTATAATCTGACCGTTACATTTTATATCTTCAATGCTATTATAATTAGAAACAATTTACGCATATTTTTACTATATTTATACAGGAATTGGAAAATGCAATATTTTTAATTCGAATAATTTCTAATATAATTGAAATATATCATTAAAAAATCCTTCATAGTGCTTAAAGTACAAAATTCTATACCATTACTTTTTTGTCAGTGTCTATGGAATTAGGTAGTTATCTGTAACAATTTGTAAACATTGGATACTATAGTATTGCGTTGTCATTAAGATGGCCGTTTATTCAGAATGCTTATTAAATGTCACTTTATATCAAAATTAAAATAAAAAATGATAAACAAAAATTGAGTACATATTTATACGATTTCTCTTATAATTGTTTCTATTTTGAGTGAGATATATTGCACCTTTCAAATGGAAAGGCTTTCTCTTCCCACAGATCACTTGTGTGGTATGAAAATTTTTTTTACATTCGATAAATTTCCCTGAATTTCAAAACCCAAGGGTGGTATGGTACGACATTAAAATTGTTGTTACCACCATAGGTGTTTTTCTCATTAGCATAATCGAGGTCTGTTCCCTTTGACAACATCTCTTGAACAAAAGTAGACAACATTTAGCATATATTTCTCTTTCAAGAGCCCACTATGACTAATTCAGTGATTTGCATGCATTTAAAGAAAACTTAACAATTTAGAGTAAAATACATGCAAATCGATTTATTACCTTTATGGTATTATCAATATGTATACAAAAATATGGTACTAATTCTAATATATCGAAGTGATCTATAAATTTTGATTACATTAAAAAGAAAGATGTTACTTTTTCAAATCTTGAATTAGAAAAATTCACTTTATCTTGAATTACAATTGTAGCTTTGATTATTTTCATTTTAATGTTATTTTTATATTTCTTTCCATACAGAAAAATCCGAAGTATTTCATTCTTCACGCCATTCAGTTCATTAAATATCAATCCTCAGTTTTTAGTTAAGGAGAGAAAACAATCTATTACGCCTAATAATTAGGACGAATTGCTGGTATAGAACATTCTTTGTCAAAGAACATTTACAGTTTAAAAATTGTTTCTTTTATCTATAAAAGGGAATTATAAATTAAATTTACTAAAATTTTAAATCAGTTTATTTTCTTTTATTTAAACACTTATAATAAAATTTTAATTTGGAGGAGGGAGTCATTATCGTTTCTCCTCGTTACCTTCATCTAGAAAACATTCTATTTCTTTAGCAAGACCTATAATAATTTGTATACTTTAGGTGGAACGAATGGATAGATAATTTTATTTGAATGAATAGTTTTCCCGCAATTAATATATTTTTGTAATGAAATTGCGTTTCCTGGTTCCTCCAATTGCAAAGAAGGGAGACTTGCAAACAAATGCAGAGAAGATGAAAACTGACAAACGATCATGATATTCGTGCAAAGAGAAAGTCTCCGAAATAGTCTTTTCCCTTATTCCGACTATCATATAGCAAGACACATTCGTCTCTTATTTTCTGTTAAAGCACTCTTTCTGTTCCACGATTAATTCATTGAAAATATTTATTTTATTCGGGAAAAATGCTTTACGCGCATGCAGAAAAATTTCGGAGTTTTTCCAGACACATTAATTCATTTTATGAAGGATTAAGTAATTACATAGATCTTTCTCAGATCAATATAGTTACAGTATTATTAGTTCAGATGTAAGCAAGAGTAAAATATAATTCAAAAATCGTTTAAGATGATTACGCGCAAACTCTAGAATCTAACGTAAACATCATTGTCGTTAAAAAAATAGCATTACTACATGAACAATTATAGAGGATTCTGAATAATTTTATGATCAATAATATTTATTGAAACCATTAATGCTTTTTTATTATTATAGAACAAGATTTTATTTGGTTACAACTGGACGAAAACCATAACCGTATTAAACATAATTGAAATTATTTTCTTTACTCAGAATAAAGCAGAATTTATTATATTATCGGCTCAATATAAAAACCTAGCCATCGCTTATTTTGTACTATTGGATAAGCAATACAGCCAAACCAGTATCTTCAAAATGAAAGCAGCGTTCCTTTTCTTTCTGATAGTGGCCCTTATTGCAATGGGTAAGTATTTTATTAGTATATTGAACACTCCGATTGCTCAAAAATGAGAAAAAAGTAATTATTTTCATTTACTTGATAGATTTTTCCTTTATTTTAAGAAATATAAAATGAACGTTTTTAATTATTTCGGAATATTTTCTTAGATATATACTTACATTTTTGTTTGGTTTGCAAGCTCAGTAAAATAAATGATCGACGAATGCACGCTGCAGAGTACTGAGTACTGTTGCAACAAGACAAAACATGTAATACATTATTGTGTGAATATATTATGGAGGTATTCACACAGTTTTTTAGTCACCCACAAGAGAGACACATTTCGTAAAACGCATTACAAGACGTCATACATGGCTCAAAAATATTTGTCTGTGAGAGCTTGGTTGTGAGTGGTACTGTATTGCTTTGTTGTAATTGTCCAAACCGTTGGAACTGCACACATGAATGAATGGATGCAAACTATCGGATAAAAACTGTCAGTAGAATTATCAAGGATCCTAAATCATATTTAATAATTACACCTCTAATATAAATAAGGATCAAAGGGCGTAACAACTGCGCTGTGCCAGCGAGCTCATGGTGTTATGACTTGAAGTCATCGAAATCACGGTTCGGAGACGTAATATGAAGGATTTACATTTCTACAGTTCAATCGCTAACAATTGTTAATCCTCGATTTTCAAATCTGTAGCGAGTTCAGACTGTTGGCAGTCTATATTATGATAACATAATTTTTTTTATTTCATTCAGTGCAATTTCCTGCTCGTAGTGTTGTAGGAGAATTCACTCGTCACCGTGTTTGGATTTCCACAATACATTCTTACAATGTAATAGTGTTTCAACTTTTCAATTACACTTTTTCTACACCGAAAATTTTGCGACTTATCTAGTAAACGCAATTATCAGTCCTCTTTTAAAATCATATAAATATTGATCTCCTGCACTTTAGAAACAGATACCGACTAACAGCCTCTTTAACTCTCATCTGCATTTTAAAAACACCACTAAAAGCATCGAATACAATCTATTTAAACATATGAACGTTGTTTGAATAATTACGACTATGCTGATACCTTTAGTATATACACAAGCAAAAACATAGTTATCACTCTTCAAATGACATAAAACAATATATATATATATATATACATATACTGATATAGTTTTGTAATTTACTATTAGATTATGTCCATATCTCTCAGTGTATATGCAAGGTGTAGTTGTAAAAACTGGATTTTACTAAATTAGTAATTTAATAGTATCCCTTTGAACATACTCCCCTCTAAAATCCCTGTATTGCCTAATGCAAAGTTTGAATTGGAAAACGCAGACATTAAATCCATTCTCTGAAAGCATCTGCATGGTATGTCGATTTATCTTTAACATTTTGAATTTCTTAAATTTCGTTCTTTTTAATGCTGATTTCATCTGGGCGTATAAAAAAGTCACATGAGGTGAGGTAGAATATATAGAATAGATATTCCAACGTAGTGATCTTATGCTTCCTCAAAAACCTTTACAAAACCAATGCTGCATGCTAGGGGCCCTTGTCCAAATGAAATATCCGAGGTTCGTTTTCATAAAATTCCAACGAAATCCACCGAAAAGATACTTTGTTCGCTCCCATGGTTTCCGTAACTGCATGATTACTCAACAAACGGTCCTTTGTGTGAAAGCAATGATTATTTTACTGTTTTTGTCCGTCGTAGGCTTGGAAGGTCGTTTGAACGTGAGTCATTTTCAATCTTATCTCATCTCTGATTTCAAAATAAACAGAAACCCTTAATGAATGATACCCTTTAATCTCCATGTACTTCTGTTACCAAAGAACGAGTTTCTGTTCCAAATTGTAAGAAACACACACACACATATATATGCATGTATGTGTGAATTTTCTGAAGATTTAACACACTTGAAATAGTTAAATAGTGTTTTATCTCTTTGAATAAATTTAGATAAAATGTATATTCAAACATATATGCAATTAAATAAATATAAATGAAAATTACTTGAAGAAGAATATTTTTACAAACCTAACTACTTATTTCTCTTTATAAAATAAGATATATTTTCCTTTATTTGAAAGTCGATGAAAAAACATAACAAATAGAAATATATATTATAGAATTTAAAGCAAAAACATTTTATGGAAGATACCGCAAGTTGATATGTATATATTAGTATTGATATTCCTGAGAATTAAATTTAGTTTCGAAATGAAGTCAGAATTAAGAAGATCACTATATTATTACTTTAAGAAACATCATTATAATATCCACAAATAACTTCATTCCGATAATATTACGTTTAATTTCATAAAAACATTCCAAAATGTTATGATTCGAGATGTATAATTTTTATATCAATAAATTTCTTAATTCAACTGAAAAAATGTTTGTAAGAGTTGATGATGAAAGTGCAGATCGTTATCTTAAAAATTATCACAGGGTTACAATAAACGTATAGTTAAACATCATTTTAAGAGCGAAGTCTATATTAATAGAAAAATTACAATTGAATGTATTTATAAAGTTAAAAGTAATTAATCTAACCTCTTTTAATACATAAATTTTTAAATTCGTGTTTTCAAATATTATAAAGGTTCATTCTTTTGGATGTATTGCATAAATATTTGAAAGTATTCAATTTAACCAATTATAATTTTTATTGGTATTACTCTTTTTAGCAATGGTCGGAGCAAATCATCATCATCGTAAGTATTAATTTAAAATTTTGAAAATAATGTGAGGCGTTATTCGTAGAAGTATTATTAAATGTCGCTTTAATTTCTTATTTCGAGACTGTTATATGTTATTATACTTTTTTCTGTGCAACCGATATTAATATACCTCAGAAACACGGACCTGAGTTATTAATTTATGTTTTTGAAAATTATTATATTTTAATAAATAAACATATCGTTTTCGTTGTCTATCAGGTATATATATGTTTTAAACATAATTTATCGCATTATCTTTAAAAGTGCTCATACAGCTTAATTCTAAAAAAAAATTCTGCGTAATTGTGTTATTCTTCTACTTATAAGCAAACTGAATTACATAGTTAAAACCTATTTCTATACATATTTAATATGATTCATAACTTACTTTCTTTTATGGAATAATATAATTTATGATACAATTGCGTCATAATTTTCAAGTGAATTATTAATAATGTGTGTGTATGATAAAGAAATTATTTAGTTTGTATAGGAATATGATATCACATGTTGACATATACTTAATTTATAATTTATTTATTACTAGGAATTCCATCGTAGTTTCCGTGAAAACATATTTATCTAATTCATTTTAATGAACATATAAAGGAAATAAAAAATAACTTCGATGTTGAATCGCTTCTACTTCAAATTTTTTCTATTAAGTTCATACCGTGGCTAGTATGCTGTTTAATTCATGATCACTATTTATTCGAAATTATCAGAGGAAGTATTGATTTAGTTTCGTATATTTTCCCACATGCCATTTATATGCAAAATATGAACTATTTCAAATAAGTTTCCAGAATTTTTTATGTACTTTTATCGACTTCATTTCCTAATATAAGGTTATCCAATCGACGCGGAATGTTCATTAACATACTGGAAATCTGTGCCAGAGAATTGGAACAATTTTGACGAGTCCACTAAGACGTAAAGCTGTCCACATTAGAAAAGAACAATTAAAAGCATGATAGCCTTAAATATTGCGCATCTCATAGAATATGTTTTTAATGAACAATTCTTGCTTTTAATATCGTTTGAAACATATATTCAAGAAAACTATAAAAATAATAAATTACTCTGTAGTATATGAAAAAAGATTATCCATGTTTTCGACTAATCGCGCATCTACTATTATTACTCCTTATCTCTCAGACTATAAAGAGTACTCAATGGTTCTTTTAAGAATTGGTAAAAAGAGAAAATTTGCATTACAATAACACGTTTGCATCTACCAGTTCATTGGTAAGAGGAAATGAATCCGAAAAGAAAATACTATCTATCAAGTGTTATTTTTTGCAATATATTGGTACTTCTTATTTATTTAGAAAAAATAATTCTTTTCAAAAGAATTGCATCAAAATGTTCAAAGATTGAAAGATTGAAAAATTTGAAAAAAAGAATATTTTCAGTAAAATACCTCCAGATTGTGTTTTTCATAGTAAAAATGTAATCATAAATTAGAGCATAAATTTAATTTTAAATTATTGTTCCTAAATGTTATTTTAAGTAGCATATAGAAAAATACATACATAATAAGCTAGGTATCGGAAATATTAATCCTTAAATAAGTGTTATTATACAGAAGAGAAGATTAGAAACATAATGCGATATTTAAAGCTTAAAATATTTTACACGTAAAAACTCTACATTATTTTACCATCAAACCCTTTTTTAAAGTTATTTCATTTATATGAAAAAATTTTAATAGGGATTCAAATAAATATTATTTTAGTAACTTTACTCTGAATGATTATTTTCGTTCATGGCGAGTACAATTTTGATTATTATTTTGATTTTTTTCAAGTAATATACATTTTTTTCATTTAAAGTTATGCTTCAACTGACGCGAAACATGTCATGAATAATTTACACTTCGCGAAAATAAAATGCAACTATTTGATTCATCAAAATCTAAGTCAAATCGAAAAAAAGAACACTTATTTAACTTATGATTAAGAAATACATAACGTTATCTCTTATTTTTCATTTCCTTTACAAAAAAAAGACTTTCAACTGAATATATTAACACGGATTGTGGCAAAATGTTACGTCATAAAACTAAAAGTGCGTTTTCTATTTATTTAGTATCAAACATTAATACACAGTTTCCAACAGAAGCCATTGATAAAATTATTAGATCGTTTGAAATATCAATACATATCAAAAACTTTCTGAAACCATATTGTTATACACACTCGTTACCATTAAAATGTGCGCACCAAGAAAGAGTTGTCTCATTAAAACAAAATGTTACATACTTAAGTATAACGTTAATGTAAGTGATTACAAATTCTAAGCAAAATGACTGTTCATTATGGGAAAAATTACAAATGAATGAAGATTTTAGTACCCTGTAGGACTACCTCTAGCCTGAGTGCATGATGTGATACAATCGAGCATTTGGACATACAAGTCCCTTATGATGTTCTTCAACACCTCATTCCAAAGTTGCTGTAAGCGCGGCCTTAAATTCGACCAAAATAGTAGACTGTCCAACTTCGTTGAAAATGATCCCATATATGCTCGATCGGTGACAAATCTGGGGTTCGAGGATGCCAGGGGAATGTGGAAATGTAGGCGGTCCTGTGAAACAATTGCTGTATGAGAGTGAGCATTGTCTTGTCGAAAAATATTTCCTGGGAATCCTGCCATGAGGGGCTGCACATGTGGCTGAAGAATGTCACGAATGTATCTCTGGAATGTCATGGTTAAGTGAATCAATATTAGTGGTGACCGTGTGTCGTATGGAATATAGCACCCCATACCATCACACCAGTTGTGGGAGCGGTGTTCCGCTGTACAGTGAAGGCAGAACTAAAATGTTCACCAACAAGACTCCAAAAACATACATGATTGTCATCACTGTCCAAATTGAATCTGGAATCGTCGCTAAAGACAACCTAATTCTATTCGATTACTGTCCAATCCCTTGTAGCGTGACATCACTTCAAACGGAGGCGACGGTGAGTGGGTTTCAATGACAGCACACACAATAGGTGCCTCTATTGCAACTGTTTTTCATCCAGGCTGACACTCAGGCAGGGACTGACACCGAGGCCGGTAGTGAAGGTGCTGTCTGTGTATAGGTGGTGTACAACGAGACGGAGCTATGCGTTTCGTGTGATGTAACAAACTTCTCCACTATTGGTCTGTCGAGGGCGTCTTGGGTCTGGTGACCGTGTAAAAGACTTCTCTCTTGTCCACCGGTCCAAACATCTCCTCACAGTTAAGTCAGTAAGACGTAGGTGGGGATCTACTCTCCGAACTATCCATCAGGTTTTCTTCACCTATATAATTCCAAGGAAAACGTAGTTCAACTCCCTCTGTTTGCATTACACAACGCGCAATCACACTGTATTTCTAATCATTTACATAATTGTCTGACACATACATTCACTCCTGGATTCGGAACAATCCCTCTCTTACTTTTTGGCATGCAAATTCTAATGGCAATGAGTGTATTCATCAATTCAAAGCAATACTGTACATTCATTCGAAATTTAATGTTTTTTTCCTTTCGATGAACTCAGGTATTAAGTATATGAGTTCATTATTTCTACCATATTAGACATGTAAAAACATTTTTTTTAAAAGATGATGGATATTTTCTATAAAAGATGGATTAAAATTTGCATTTTTAAATGTATGTTTTCTACTGTTGTAGACATTTTAAATATGTCATATTTTTTACTTTCAAGCAAGCTTTCATTTTGCAATTCTTTTTATTCAAAAAATTAATCCAATACATTTAATGGAATGTAGTATATCGTTATATATTTAGAATGTTTCAAAATTATTGAAAAAAATCACTCTAATTTAAACACTTATTCACTGTAACATGTATATTTTGTCCAAGGTTTTCTTAATCGGAAAAAATTCAGCGAGAATTATAAAATTGAATTATTTATCAAAGTGTAAGTTTTTGGTGAAGGAAATTTGTTTCATAACTGAAATATAAAGAAATTTTGAATTTTCCATTTATCAAGAATAGATTTGTTTCCAATTGCAAGTTTTAACATTAACACTAATGGATCAGTGAAACTCAAACACAGCAAAACCGTTCGGAATCAAATGTTAGGAAAAGTATTCTCACTATAATTTATGACTGAGATATTGCTAAGTGGGGAGAAAACAAAGTATGTGTAATGAAAATTATAAAGGGAAAGAACACAGAGAAAGTTTATGCTCTGAATTTTATATAAATTCAAATAAAAAGAAACTCAAGGTGTTTGAAATTTTACAATTATTAGAAACTATTCTAAGGGGGGGAATAGATAAATGTCAATATCATTTTCCATTTCAGACGAAATGAATTTTTGGAAAGTATATTTTTCCATACTTCAAAATTGTTCTTATTAAAGAATAATTTCCTTTCAGATGTTGAGGATCAGTCTCGTGGGGGAAGTAAGTATTTCTTATGTTTACATATTAATGTTTACAGTTTTTTAATACTAATCTGACATTCTTAAAAATAAATCATAAATCATCTACAACATAGGTACAATAGAGCAAGCATTCGTTTTATTATAATTACACTTAGTTCTAATGTTTACGAATCCTAGTGTTTGAGATAATAGGTACTGAATTTTTGTTAAGTTAAATAAATCTCATATAGTATTAGAAATAGAAAAACTTTTAAATTTTGTTTCATTAAACAGAGGTGCATTATAAATTTAGCTATTGAAATTGAAAATAAAAGTGAACTTTTCTTAGAATTTATGACTAAGATAGGTGAAATTTTAATAAAAACACCAGTTATAATGTAGAATATTTACACTTCAATAGACAAATACTTCTGAAAGAAAACTGTACAATTTGAAGAAAAAAAATATCATCAGCTAATTTTTATTTAGTAAAAAGCCATAACACTTTTTTGTGTTATTTTTATTATAATACTAAATATTTCATTTAATAAGTAATATAAATATGTTTTCCTTTAAAATCTTTTTTTTCCAAATAAAGAAATTTCTCTAAATTGTACATTGAAATTTCATCTCTCTGGTAAAAACAATGTGATTATTTTTAGGTGCTTTTGATAACTTGGCCCGCGCTGGTGATAAAATTACCGGTGGATTACTTTGAAGAAATCAATTCACTCTGAAAAGAAATTGCTTCAGAAAATGCTAAAATTTTCCATGTACAATTTCTATTGAAATAACTGAAAAATTTGAAAAGTAAAAGCAATTATTTGCATTCCAGTCTCATTATTTCTTTAAAAACTTATTATTCCTCTTCCAGAAATATATGGTTTATACATTAATAAATACTTATCCTTTTAGAAAGAAATAAACACTTTGCGATATAATATATCTAAACACTCTCTTCACTAACCTTGGGGACTTTTAATCGAGATTGATTGTTTTCGCTAAACAACCTTTGCCCAACCAAAAATGAAACGTGATACGTAAAGTTATTATGTAAAGCAGTTAGAAATGAATTGAAGTGGTTGAGTTAGGAAATATATAAACTCTGACTGAAAGAGAGACTGAAGGAGTAGAGAGGTTGAAAGAGAGAGGCAGTAGGAGAAGTGAAGCTACAGTGATAGATAAGAGGAAGAAGGAAATAGAGATTGAAAAAGAGGGTTCGAGTAAAGATTGTTGCTAGAAATATATTTCCTACTGTTTTCAACAGTTGATCCAGAGTCTGAGTTGCAGTCGAGGAAGGATTAGTGGTAAGACACTGTTAGATTACTATTGGTGGGTTTGAACTAAGGTATTAGAAAGTTTACCCTGGAGAGCATAGGGAGTTGTTGTCATAATAAATATATGTTAATAAATTGCTTAAAGATTGTTTTAGTGTTCTTTTAATTATTTGTGTCGTAGTGTTTAATAATAGAATCTAGTGATGGCACAAGATGATGCCCGGGTCGGGCGGGCGTCACAACGCTACTTATTTGCTCCAGATAGGTATTAATTTGTTTGAAAACAAGTGATTGTATTGGTAAAATCTTTATTTAAACGTTACTATTATATTTGGAAGAATTAAATTCTTCACGTACATAAAAAAATCAAATTTGACTTTTTGTATCACGATTTTATAAATAATCTTATAAGATATTCCTATTCTCAGCTAATTGTGCACATTTTCATGTAATTAAAGTGCATCTTAAGATAAGATTTTTAAGTCTAATTGTGTTGCTTATAAAAAAAAATCTTTTGTATCCCATGTTGTCTATTTTTATTAATTTTTAATTTTGTTCTGAAAATTTTTGGAGCATTATATGAATTGTAGAATTGAAAATTTCCGTAAGATTTCTTATTTTGTATATCACCTAGGAAGTACACAATTCAAACTAAATAGCAAAACAATATAATTTGTGGTACATTGATGAACCAAATTACTTCCACTTACAACAATCTATTAAAATCAGAAATTGAGATTGAAGCTCAATTTCTCCAATTTTCGTTTAAAGTGGGAAATTAAGAAACTGAATCTGTTTTCATATCCTCCTTGTTCAAAAGTAAGAAAGAACTCTGTCAAACTTCTAACTGCTTTGATAATTTAACAAGTAAATCCTAAACTGCAATCAGAATTGTACTAATGCAATTACTACGCATGTCTCATTTGAAATATTGTATACAGAGGCAATGAATTTTTTGATTGAAATTCAAATGCATTATACAAGCTATTGCGATTGGACTTTTCTGATTTTTATCCGGAAGATTGAAAAAAGTTTGATAGAAAAGTTATATCCATTTAATTTGGCCAACAGATAGACTATGAAGAATAAACATTCATTTCTAAAAATTGAAAGCGACAAAAAGAAAATTTAGGGTAGAAATGTAAAAGTATAAAAATTAAAGGATTTCTTAACGGATACGATGTGTTCCTAGTTTGGCGCGACATAAACATGCCTGTACTGATCCTATGTCACTAATGGACTGTAACTAAGATTTCTTTTTCCTTCATCTAGTTACACTGTTAAGACTTTTTTCCCTCTTGAAAATGGTAAATGCATTCAGATATTAGCGAAACAACAACACTGAATTTTATTTTTATGTAGTATGTTGTAAATGACAAAAAAACATTAATGATCAAAAGCTGTGGCTCGAGTTTATAAATAACTAGCTCATTCCCGCCCGCTTCGCTGGAAAGGCGATATAATATTTTGGTACCTATACGTAAAATATCAAGAAAATTTTTGATTTTTAAAAAGTTAATGATAATCTAAATTTAAAATTTTAAGAAATTGATTGTCTGTAATAATGGGTATTCACGACTTTCAAATATATGAGAAAAATAAAAAAAAAAAAAAAGTAAAAATTCACCCCATATATGTATATAATATAGATAAAATTCATTCCACCGTATACATGTTACACCTAGTATTGCCAAAGATGCAACCTTTTGTAGGAAGATTCATGATTTACTTAACTTTCAAATGAAATACCCTTGCAATGGCATCATGTCTATCATAAGATTTTTGCTCTTGCCTCAAGACATCTTGGATTTCTGACCATTTAGGATTGCAAGTGACTTTAATCCTTAAAAAAAAAGTCGTAAGTCAGGACGTCCAAAATGTATTATGTATGTCATAGCCTCCTGAGTTCGTTCATGCATGTAACGAGGTCCTCCAGTAAACAAAGATTGTTTTGCGTGTGCGCTATTCCGTAAGAAATCACTATTTTAGTATTTTTCAAAATCCAGCTACGTTTTGGAGCTAAACTACACTTTCACCAATCGTGGGATTCCAAACTTATTTATTTCTTTCGCTAAATATGTACGTTTCATATTTTCGACATGCACAAAATTTCGCATGCAGAGCCTCTTCGCCAAAATCTTGCCAATCAGTGCTTCAATTTAAAATTATTTGGTATATTTTCATTTCGCACGAGCAAATCTCACCAAGTAAACTTAATTGATGACAATACACAGTATACATATAAAAAATAAATTCCGTTTGGCGTCGGTCATATCATTTTTGGCGATAAAGTCACCAAAAATAACATAACCGATGGACAAGAGTAGATTAACGGATGAAAATTACATTTTGGATAAGACTTCCGTAAAATCCGTTCTCAGTGAACGTCTACATCGCAGAATGAGTAACTATGCTAAATTTCAAGTCAATCGGTTGTATAGTCTTAGAGATTTCGTGATGAGTCAGTCAGTGGTATTTCGCTTATATATATATATATATATATATATTTGAATAGATAGATAGATTGCGTGTGCGCTACTCCGTAAGAAATCGCCATTTTAGTATCTTTCAAAATCCCGCTAAGTTTTGGAGCCAAACTACGCTATCACCAACTGCGAAATTCCAAGCTGATTTATTTCTTTCGCTAAATATGTACGTTTCCTATTTTCGACATGCACAAAATTTCGCATAAAGACCTTCTTCGCCCAAATCTTGCCAATCCTCCATCAGCGCTTCAATATTAAATTATTGGGGATTTTTCCAATCCGCACGCGCAACTCTCGCCAAGTAAACGTAATTGATGACAATACACAGTATGCACATAAAAAAATATATTCCTTTTGGCGTCGGTCATATCATTTTTGGCGATAAAGTCGACAAAATTACATAACCGATGGATAAGAGTAGATTAATAGAAGAAAATTGCATTTTCGATAAGACTTCCGTAAAATTCGTTCTTAGAGAGCGTCTACATCGTAAAATGAGTAACTATGCTAAATTTCATGTCAATCGGTTGTATAGTCTTAGAGATTTCGTGATGAGTCAGTCAGTGGTATTTTGCTTATATATATATAGATTTAAAAATACTCATTATAAGGGGCAGAATCTTAAGGCTCAAGTTGCAGTGAAATATTAGATAGCACTCAAAACCACTCCTATAAAATCGTCTGCCCTTTTGTCGTCCAGTTTTTTAATGAAATTGTTTTTGATGAATTTAAGTTTTATTTTGAATGGATACAATATCTGTCAACATCTATTACTTCTGGTGTCCTTTCGGTTCAGATGGTATACAGTAATGAAAATAATAAATCAATTTAAAAAAAAAAAACACTCAAAAATTTCCTATCAAAAGAGATGAATAGGAAATACTATTTGAATAGTTGAAAAAGTTGAATTTGACAGTGTCGAAAATTTAAATATTATCAAAAGAGTTAAGTTCTAAAACTTTTCTGCTAAAATTCAACTCTTTTGATAATATTTGAATAAAATACATTGAAAAACAAAAATTACATAGGACAAGTTCTTACAAAAAGAAGCAATCTCTACTTTTTATTATAATAAAAATTTATTTACATTATGTATGACTAATATACAAATGAAATCCCATTTTAAGAAAAATTAAAGATACATAACATTAATTAGAAATAGTAAAAATAATAACTATTTCAATTCAAATCAGCATACAAGTGAGAATAACAAATAACTCTTCCCCATTTTAATTCTAGTGTAGATTTAGATATTGAAAGAGTGACAGTCAGGGCTTACAACGCAACAGCTAAATCTGGCAAAGTTGAGCAAAACATATGTTTGAAAAATAACGCAATAGTCTTTAAAACCATACTAAGATAAAATGAATTATAAAATACGGTATTAAATGTTAGGATTAAAATACTGAGCATGATATAACAAGCCGGTTTTATATTTAAAAAAAGCATAAAAATTTTGGTGGTGGTTTTCTCTCCAAAGAGGCAAGCCAACCTAAAAGACATGAATTAAAAAATGGTGGAACAAAGATTACGAAACACTGGTTAATTCGCAAGGACATAAAAGATATGGAATGGAAATTTAAACAAGCTCTTTGTTTAAAATATAGGATTAAAAATGGTTAAGAAACATGGAATAATTGAAGGTAGAAGGAAATAGTGTCAAGTTCTAGAAACAATTATGGATATGATCAAATTATAAATTGAGCATCAGTACTTTACACATAAAAAATTAGTTTTTCACTCAACCATTTTAAGTGAAAATGAGTAATTTTTAAAATGAAAATAATTAAAATTTTGTTTAAGAAAAACCGAACAATATAGAACACAAACAATTTCAGTTTACATTTTTTTATTCAGGAAAAAATAAGGAAATTTAAATTATTTTACATTGATAAATAGCGCATTAACATTTTAAAATGAAAAACATTAAAGCACATTAAAATATTTGCTATACAAATAGTACAAAAAAAACTGAGTAATAGTATCATTATTTGTCTTGAGTATTTAAAAACTTAAAAAAATGTTATAGTATAAAATTAAATTCAAGCCTTGTAAAAAATTCTCAATGTTTCATGGTGTAAAGAGAATTAATTAATTATTATTTAGCAGCTTCGATTAGATATTTTGCATAATTTTATCGTCTCCCAATTTACTTCTTTAGAGAGAAAGTATGTTATTATCTTTGAATTTTAAATTTTATTATTTATTTGGAATATTTCATGTTTGAATGGTTAAAATGTGAGAAAGTTATATATAAAATTCCTCTTTTTGTGATTAATTCCTTACTATTATACTTATTATTTAGTGCTGAAATAAATGTTTAGAAGCGTAAAGAACATTCCATGGACACTCGAAATCATAATATTAATTGGTTTGAAAAGAAATATCACAAAGTGATGCTACTCCAAAATTTGGGCAGTCTCTTCTTCCATAATATTATTTTATAATTTTTGTGGCATTTATTAAGCAATGAGTAAAAATAATTTAACTAGTCGGTAGAATCTGTTATAATTCAAATTAAATCTGGCATAAGATAGTCTCAGCCCGTAAGATTCGATTGAATAGTATAAAATTATTCTTACTCACTATGTAATAAATGTCATATAAAGTAATAAATAATATATCAAGTGGGCCGCGGTAGCCTAGTGGTCAAGGTCGTGGACTAGCGGCTGGCGGTTTTCGTTCAGTCGCGGGTTCGATCCTTGGCCACCAAAGACCCGCCGTGTAGCAGGGGCTGATGCACGTTAAATCTGTTCGGGGCCCAAAGTCATCCCGTTGGCGTGGTGTGGATGTTAGGAGAGGGGGGTGCCAGCTCGGTTGTCATCCTCGTCACTTGACCGTGGTTCAAAATTACGAGGTCCGTCGCCAATAGTCCTCGTGTTGCTTCTAATGCGACGTTAATAAAAAAACTAAATTAAATAATATATCAAGAGGACGACACCTCTTCCTCCAAATCTATAGTACTATCCGTCTATCACAAAGTTAGTTCCGCCAAGCATTATATATCAATTCATATAATACCGAAAACAGAACACTCATCGTATTATTATATTCATATACAGTTTCTTTTTATATTGTCCGATTTTCATTCGAATGATTCAGGAAGTTCATCTGAAGTTGATTTTGGCGAGAGCTATTCTTGAGGCAGACAGAGATTATGTAATCCGCTAGAAAACAAGAAACATGGTATTGAAGTGAAAACTAACAGTTATGATAAAAACTGGCTGAAAACACTAGCAGAACTGTGTCGGGACTGTCCATTAATGTCAACAAATGCCGAATTCTCAGGAAGAAATCCGAAAGCGAACGTGACGGATTATAGAACGTACCGAAACATCAGAAGACGTATTTTAGAGCCTTTAAGAACTTGGATTTTTCTAACTATTTTTCATATTAATATGAACTTTCATTTTTCAGTAATCCAAACTTAGTGACCGAGGGATCAAAGTTATCTGCCAGTTTTCGTCTACCGTAGGAGATTTGGAAAAAGATTCTTACCAACTGGTTTCAGCGAAAGAAGCCTACAAAGAAGGGAAGTGCCCAGGAATGGTTGGACAATTCTGGAGGAATGTCATTAACATTGTGAGAAAGGCTATTTTAGATTTAATACTCGGAGATGGAACAGGTGCTCATATACATACATGAGCAGTTTTCTTTCAAAATGGTGAATTTCATATAATATGGAGATATTTAAGGGTTTGTATTTGAATGGTTTCAAAAATATTGGTATATGTTAAGACGCTCAAATTTTATGATTTTTTTAAATATTAAATTGATTCAAGTTTATAGTTTGATCGTTTTTAAAGTATTAGTTACAAGAAACATTTCGACCTCAAATGGATTTACATCAATTTCAAAATCTACAAAATATGAAAAATCCCACATTTATGAAACATTAATTATGGGATTTCAATTGAATCAAACCAATTTTTTAATGAAATCTACGCTCGTACCGACTGCTACACCACTCTCCACTCAGCCGTGCACACTGTCGAGCCAGATTACAGTGGTGCTAGGATTAATAAGATTGGAATGATGCTGACTGGGGACGTAGTGTTTAGCGACAAATCCCGATTCCAACTGAAGATAATCAAAGACGTGTTTGGAGACGCCCAGGGCAGCTTGCCGATCCTGCTTTCGCTATTGCACTCCACACAGGCCCTTAACCAGGAGTTATGGTCTGAGGTGCTATTTCTCTTGATAGCCGGCCCCCTTTGGTCGTCATTAGAGGCACACTTACAGCACAGCGGTACGTTGACGACATACTGAGACCTGTTTTGCTACCATTCCTTTTGCAGTATCCTGGCCTTATTTTTCAGCAAGATAATGCCAGACCACATACGGCACGTGTTGCTATGAGCTGTCTTACAGCTTGTCAAATACTTCCTAGGCTAGCAAGATCTCTCTCCAATCGAGCATGTCTGAGATAGGATGGGAAGGCGACTGCATCTACCGGGGAATGTTGATGACTTAGCCCGACAATTTGAGCAAATTAGGCAAGAAATACAGAAAGAGACCATCAGGGAGTTTTATCACTCTATCCCACGTCGTGTGGCAGCTTGCATCCAGGTTAGAGGTGGGTTAACACCTTATTGAGCTCATTAATTTGTAACTCTGAAATAAATCATTTAATTTTTCTGAAGTTTTAATCATTTTCTATTGTGCACATAATTTTTATATCCGCTAATTTTTGTTTCCATCGGACAAACCCTTCTTAGTGCATCGTTTCTTTTTTGTTATACAGTGTATATATACATGTATGTATGTATGTATGTATATATATATATATATATATACCCTAATTATCTCAAATTATTAAAAACTAATCTTAATTCTAATACAGTAGAATTTCTAGATCTTGATTTACAAATTGTTGACAATAGACTAATTAGTAATATTTATGATAAAAGAGAGAGATTCGAATTCCATGTAATCAAAATTCCTTTTTGGAACAGTAATCTACACAGATCTATTTACAGGAATATTTTATTAGGCTTTTTATTACGTAATAACAAATTAACCACACATAAAATAGACAAGTTTAATAACATTAAAAAATTCTTCAACAACTGTTTAAATCATGATTATCTAATAAATTTCTTAAATACTTATATACATCACAAATATATTAAACATCTTTGCGAATCGCGATTTACACAGCTTACATTTTTCTCACTCTATGGACCATTATACTACTTTACCATACAACTTATTACCAACCAATTGTTTGCATCCTTTTACATTTTATTACCAATCAAACAATGATTTAAATCTTTTTTCAATTTATTTGGTGATGATGTGTTATATTTTTTTCATTTTGAGTATGTGATATACATCTTGAAGCTTAAAGAAAATTCCGTCTTACTACTCACATATTTGAATCTTCATTTCTTTGAATTTTTGTAAGTAATTTTTTTATATTTTGATTTGTTGATAATTTTTAGAATTATAGATTTTATTTTTGTAGATTTTATCGCTGAACTTTTTTGCATTTTTTAATCATTGAACTCTTTTGTAATTTGGATTTCCCAATTCAGCCTACCAAGTCGCAAATTGGGAAAGTTGATACCATTAAACTAGTTTAACCCCGCTTATTCGGTCCTCAGCCCGATATTGCTTTTTGACTTACTGGGTTCCATATTTTCATTTATTTTTTCTTTCATTTTTACATTTCTTTCTGGATTTTTGTCTTTTTAAATATTTTAAATTATTCTTTCATAAATTTTCATTATATATATATATATATATATATATATTCAAGCCACTTTTTTATTCAGAGGAAAATATTTAATCGGAAAATGGTTAAAAATAATAAACTTCCAGCAAATTATCGTTTTTTCTTTCGTATAGCTTAAACGGATATATGTTATCTTAGTATTACGATGATCAAAAACGTAATATTGCTGCTTTTTTACTGTTTTAGTTACATAAATTAAGCTTTATCTTATTGTATAATTATGAAAGTAATAAATTTTATCTTGATATTCAAACATGAATCAATAAAACTCTTCCATACAGCATAAGAGAAAGTAAATTGAATTCCATATAAAACCCAGTTAAAAATTAATCGGTATAAATATTAAAGTGAATTGAATATTTAAACATTAAAACGTCAGAAATAAATTGTTGCAACAAATACACTTAAAGCAAAATAAACTTTCTAGCAAAATGCATAATATTTTCTACATTAATACTATGGTTTTATGGGGTATATAGAGCAACAGATTATTATTTCCTAAAATGTACTATTTAATTAATTCGTTGTAAATACGGTGGAGTTGTAATAACTTTTCTATTACATGGATAACCGGAATTATTTCTGAGGGCATATTGTCGAATTTTAAAAATAAACTTATATATATTATAAAAAGGTAAACTTTTTTTCCATTCTGACCGTCAATACATTTTGTTCTGAGACGTGTGGTTAAAACTGTGAATTTCTTTTCAAGTTTTCATACAAATGATTTGAAAAATATATTTAACATGCTTCAGCGATGTTTAATTTCAAATGGAAATCTCGAGGAAGTCGGACCGTGAAACAGCTCCCTGGTCTCCGGCCGTGAAGTGCGACCGGTGAAGCAGAGCAGAGTGTGAGACGTGTCAACCTCCATCATCTCGAAAGAATGGTACTGAGGATATCGGAACTGAAGTAGTCTTAGCCCCTGGCCGCAAAGGGAGAACTATGTGGCCTGGTGTATTTAAGTTGCATCGGCCCAATCATACCGAGGAAAAGGTCTTAGGTTTTATTTCCGACGCCCGAAATCAATAGATTTTTTCTTCCCTAATAATTCCAGATTGCATTGGTTTTAGTTTGTGATTATTAACGTCGCACTAGAAGCAACACCAGAACTATTGGCGACGGACCTCGTAATTTTGAACCTCAGTCAAATGACGAGGATGACACCTGATCTGGCAACACCTCTCCAAACTCCCATACCACGCCAAAGATTGCAGTGGTTCTATATAAATTTCAGCGTTAAATGACTAAAGATATTGCAATGTTTCATATTTTTTACTTTTGTGTCTACGAATCCATTTCTTCGCCTCCAAATGGTATTTTATTTTGTTAATGTGTGAGTTCGTCAGCTGATTACTTTGCAAGGTTTTATTGTAAATTTTTTCTTTATAATCTAACTTTTTGAACTATCTTCGAGTATATAAATATGTGTTTGTGTATCTATATGTGTAAGTGAGTGAGTGAAAGTGAAGTTTATTGACACAAGAGCCAAATGTGATAATGCGCCAAACAAGGTAAATCTATGATCAACAATGAAAATGAACAAAATTAAAACAATGAAAATGGATTGATCGACAAGAAGGGTCAAGAGAGAAAGTAAAGTTTATTCGCAAAAGAGCCAGATATGGCTATATTGCGCCAAAAAAGATTTAACTGTGGTCTAGACGTGAAAAAAAAAGGAAGAAAAGACAAATTGGTTGACACGGAGGGTCGAAAATAGAGAAGGATCGCTATGGTATCCGGGGGACCTCTCACCCTTGTTTACCAAATACAGTAAACCCCATGAGAAAGAAAAAGATCCCTAGGATGCCTTGGGGTTATGACGTCCGTACGTGCTTAAAGAAGGCAAGTCCCTGAGGTCCCCTGATATAATCCCCACGGGCAGGGTACCCGACTATACTCCCAGACGCTGGGTACCTATTTTAGTCGCCTTCTTACGACATGCATGAGTTACAATGGGACTATTCTGTCATTCCCGGTCATCTATATGTGTGAACTTCACAGCCAGAAGTCATATTGATCCGCAGAAATATGAGGCTTCGTATCTGGAAAACTGCAACAAACCATTTGATCTGGGAAATATGCTGCAACCGCTGCTTTACCGATTAACCTATGTGATGTGTCTCCTTGGAGAATAAAGCTTTTTTCAAATCAAGAAACTGTCTTCGTAGAAGTCATCGGCGACACAGACGTATTATTAATGATACCGGATAGTTGTTCTATTGGAATACTCATATGAGAATGATCGAGCAATGAAATTAGTTAGAAGTCACGCCTACCATAAGATTTTGGTGAATGCAATGGAAGGAGCTAAACAGTATAAAGTTGTCGGGATTCGGCGATTGTTAACACCCTCATTCAGAAGTAATTAGGCGTCATCTTCGAGCAGAATTATCAGTTCCCAAGTATCGACGAACTCTATACGAGCAAGAAACATCAAAGCAATTATGCAATCGGTAATCACAATCGTTACGTTGCAGTTGTTGCGTACCGATGAACTTGAACGTGTTTTGAAGGTTATTTGATGATACGAATATATATTAGCAAATCTAAACATAAGGATTGTAAACGATTTAACGATAAGTAGAAATACATATAGTCCGTCCAAATCATAATATGAGAACTTGAAATTTCCTAAGCATACTGACTTACAATTCGCTACAATATCTGTCTGCAAAAAGCAACAGTGAAATTGGAGGAAGAACTATCAAAAGTCCTACGAATGTAGGAGAACATTAATTAAATACTTATGTTCGGAACGAAATAACTTTGTTTGAAAAAAAATGAGAACCAGGCTCGTCCAAATCCGTTTTAGTATGTATTTTTCTTCCCCTTTATACATCGTTTAGATAAGATGTCTTTAAATAAAATCGAACGTCAATTGTTTTTAGATTTCGCGAATTATCAAAAATAATTTTTTAAAATTAAATAGGTTTAGAAAGCATCATAATCGATCATCATAGTATAATTTTCTTTTTTGTTAATACATTATTCCGAATATTGTTTCCAATAATTCAAATCATTAAATATTTATTCGCGTTCAACTTGCTGAAAATTTTAGCAGTGTATTCCTCGATTGCATTGTAAAGTTCAACCAATTTAAAAACAAAACGTAGAGTGCTACTTTTAAGAATGTATGAAATTGTCTGGAATAGTCGGTCGGTATTCAATACAGACATTTGTAAGATTCCTTAACTACAAAAATTGGTGCTACAGGGGTTAGCTTTGTGTATATAGAAAAAATCGAGTTATTTCTCCAGTGACAATGGAGTTCGAATGAACGAATCAAGTAAAAGTAAAAGAAAGAGAAAATAATACTTTTGAGCTAAGAAAATTTTGAATTTTAACAAATTCCGCGCTATGGTTTGTTTTCGAGTACATCGATTATACTTGCAACAAAGTTTCAAAACTTCAGTTACATATTAACTCTATTACCAAAGGGAAATGATAAGTGACATCACTTCTAAGCTTAAGAAATGCAAGAATCTGGAAACAAAATCAAACAAACCGCTTCGGATCAGAGAAAGTACGATAGAAAAAAGTTTGAATAATCATTCAATAGAAAAGATTTTGCTGTAGAATTGGGTGATACAATTTTGAATTATTCATTTTCATTTTATCGATAAATTGTGAGAAAGTGTTTATAGAATTCTTTAGGAGCGCTCACAGTTGTGGAATTCCACATACTGTTCGACTTCTTATAGGTCCATTTTCAAAATGATTTCTGAAACTCAATTTAGTTAAATGTTCGGTATCTTATATTTATTTTTTGCAATGGTGAAAAAAAAAAGTTGATTTTCAAAAATATTTGCAAGAGATTTGGAGTTGTTGCAGCATTTTGGGAAATAAATAAATATAAATGTAACGGAATAGTCAAGGAATGTTTCAGATAATTATCAGTTTGACGAATCAAATTTGTGAGTCATAGACAGCAAGATAAGAAACAGACGATTTTAATTATTTCCCTCAGTAATGTATTATTTTTAAGCGACACGCCTTCTGTACCTTTTTATATTTCCCTCCCATATTTTTTTAAAAGTTCAATATGATTTGTTCAATTGAATATCTTAACCGTTCTAAACTTTTTTTTTCAACATGTGCCCACCCATACACTGGAATGTGTGACTTCTAACAACTGTTCTCTGCGCTGATGAGGAACAACTAACTGGCTGAAGGGTTCATCTAAAATCTCATCTTTATGATACATGAAACTATTCTTGAACATAAAGTTATTTGAAGAATTCTTGGCATCTTGCCAATATTTAGATAGACTGTCATCATTTACTTGTTCAAATTGAAATTTATTTGAATCTGAAACTAAATGACATTACAACTGTCCATATCGGTACTAGTTAAATTATTTACAAAACCAATGGCACTGTTCATAGGTATCGTGCTATCTTGAATAGACTTAAGGATCTATATTAACTATTGTATTTTCAACACGATTTACGGAAATCTACTGATGATATAATTGGTTTTCATCTAAACTAAGATTCTTTACATAACTTTCAAAATGATTTTTAGTTGCAATCATATCAATATAAACACTCAATCTTAATAAAATATCATACGCTAAATTATCTACCATTCCAAACATGATTGTAACAGGTGTATATACATTATTAGACTCAGAACTTATAAATATTAAATTCATATTTATTAATGGTGCAGTGACTTTATGCTCAAAAGCAGATTTTAAAATAACCTTTCCGCATAGATTCTTATAGATTTCAGATACCATATTGTTTTAATTATTGACAATTAAGTTGCAGTATCCACAACAGCAGTTAATGTTTTATTATCTCATTCTACTTGAATAGTGATTAAAGAATCAAAACAAGTTTAATTTTTATCCGGCACTTTCGGTAAACCGCATAAAACATCTATTCATATATATTAGACGTCAGCGAATATTTTTCGTTTTTATTATTATGTTCATTCATTTCCGAGTTCTTTCTTTCTAAAGTACATAATAATATATAATGATTTCTATTGTAGCTTACTTCGCAATTCATTTTATTTTTACAATCCTTAGCTAAGTGTTTTCTGCCAAAACAAAAAACAAAAAATCTACTGTGATTTTTTAATTTTCCTTTCTTTACAGAAACATTCGTATCGAAACCTCCGATGATTCATGCTTTTCGGAATTCCAAAATAAGCAACTTTTACAGACAGCTGCAGCAGACAAAGAAACGATTGACCTAGGTTCGTTTTCGTTGAGCGGAGGCGGATAAATATTTAAATCTTTCAGGAATGATATAGAATTATTTTAATTACATTTTTGATCATAGTTTGGTGATCTATCAATACAATTAAACATATTAGCTCTTTCGCAAGATTGTATTTCATTTCTGAGCAAATCCAAAAATTTATTAACACCAAAACATCAATGGTCATCATTATTACGACTGTATTCTAATACTGAATCATTTGGAATAACTCTGAATAATACAGGGATTAACATATTATTATACGAATCTGGTTTCATATTTAAAGAACATAAACTTCGAATTTGTATTTCAATGGTATCAAATAGCTTTTTTAACCTAAAAATATCACTGGATGGTGAAACAGAAGAAATAGTAAGAAGGTTTTGCATATGTTTATTTATAATGATGTCATGTCTTCCAAACTTATCTATAGCAGAATCATAATTTGTATCAGAAATTGAAAAGCCTTCTATCCATTAGCGGAAGCTTCACCTAGGTATGTTTTTAAATAATTAAATTTCTCCGCTTTCAGAAGTGAACTATTATTGTGAATTGTGAACTTAAACGCGTTCCAAAAGCTAATCATTTGACTAACATAGCCGTAAAACTTAGAAATTTCTAATTTCGGAATTCGCACTTGCTGGTTTTCTTTTTTTCTCGAAACTTCAGTAGTTTCAAGATTTGTATTGGTTTTAAAAGATTCCTGACCATTTTTTAAATATCTATTTGTTTTTGATTTCGATAAAGTTATTTTATCTTTATACGTCAAGGTGTTTTCGATTTCGGTTAGTAGTTTTGATTCATGAGCGGGTAAACTTTCAATTTCTTCATCGAGCTTGTAAAGTTCGTTTCTTTTCCCGGGATTAAAGTTAAAGAATCTTCGAGAATAAAAATTCTCAACAATTTTCATTTCCTCTTCGGCTTTGCTTAGGGTATTTGTTAAAGAAAATATCAAGTAACCTCTTTTATTATTTAAAAGTTTTACTTTCTCCATATTCAAATAACAAAAAAATGCCTATCTTGAGCAGTCTTCGTATACTTTCGCGGTATACAGATATCCAAAAGGGAAATTACTTTTTCTTTGACACATGAAAGTTTATACTTACTTAATAATATAATTTTCTAATTTCTCCTATTCTCTAATTTAAAAGTGAGATGCTAATCTTATTTTCGGATACAAGTCCAAATTATCTTTTAATACAGGCGTCGGCAAAGTGGACGATAGGGGTTGATCCGATCTAAGGGATCGATTAGGAGTGGATGAATGAATAGCAATGCTGTACAATCGTAAATTTATTGACAGTAACGCAAACTGTACAATTATCGTTTGGAATGCCATTTTTAATCATAATATAGTAAAAAAATGTTTTAATACTAGATTATAGCTTACTTAATTTCTCATTTCTGCATATATTTTAAATAATTATTTATCTCCTTTTATCCTTTAAAGTTTACGTGTTTCGTGATGTGATACTCATTTTCAAACTTGTGAGAACTGATTCTTGTTCCATTTTGCTTCAAGATGGCCAAAGCTGTCGACATCGCATCTTTATTTCGACATCCATGTCTTTTGCATAATGGCTTTGACTCAGGAGAGTATCGACTTCTGCGCATTCGTTGCTCTAGATTAGCAGCATTTTTAAACTTGTTTTTTTTTGTGGAAATAGATTCTTTTGGCTGCATAATAATTCCTTTGTTAGGATTCTACTAATACCGCTATGGCAGACTCGACTTCTAAACAAAAGTGACAACCTAATACATTGATATATTTGAAATTTGGGTTCATGACTTCACCAATGAATGAAAGAAAACCTTTGGGTCTTCTTTGTGAAAAAAGCTTAGCAATGTTGCCATGAAACCGGAAAAATTAAAAGATCATCTTGAGAGAATTCATTCGAACAAAAAGGATAAAATTTGAATTATTTTAAAAATCTTAAAGAACCATATGCAACTAAACTAACCTTAGAATAATTTATTAAACCGTCAACTGAAATTAATAATCAAGACGGGTTAAAATATTCTCATACAATATTTCTCTCAACATTGCAAAAAAGAGAAAACCTTATTCAACCACAGAAGAAATTATTACACCTCTTATTAAAGATGCCTAAGAAACTGTAATTAAAAAAGATTCACTGTTTCAAGAAGCCTGCCGCTGAGTACCAATGGATGAAATCAAACGAATATGTGGAAAATATTGGAAATAAAAAATTGCAAGTTTTCTATCCAACTTGACGAAGCCACTCTTGTAAGTTCTTCCCTTCCAGTGGCTTATGTAAGATACTTTAGTAAAATAAAATGTCAGATTATAGACGAGTTTTTATTTGCTTAATATATTGAAACTGACTTAAAAGGAACAACACTATATCATTGCTGAAAATAATACTTGAACTAGCTTGAAATTTCATTAAATAATATAACTGCTGTCTCTACAAATGGGGGCACCTGCTATGGTAGGCCGCTAAAGATGTTACGCAACTTTACTTAAGGAAAAGGTACCTGTGTGTGTGGTTTACGTACCATTCTTTGTAAGAATGGTACGTATACCAGTCTTACATAGGACTGTTCTAGGTGCAAAATATCCCAATAACGATCTTCATAACACACTACAGTTGTATTTTAAATCAATTAATCAAATTAGAGCACAACCTCTTAAATCACGATTGTTTGATAAACTTTGCGACGAAAAAGATGAGCAACCAAACCAATTATAATTACTACTCACGGAAATACAGAATGTTTTGTAAACATGCACTGATAGTTGTCAAGAAATGCATGTTTAGAAAATATTCTGTAATTTTTATTGAAATTACAAAAAATAAAAACAATATTGCTTATTTCGCCGATGTATTTGCAAAGTTCAATCATGTCTACCGCGCTATCCGACTGACTGAAATACGTCTATAGAGTCTAGACACGTTGTCTAACTCTAGTCGGTGGCTGTTTGGGTGAGACGGAACTGAAATGCAATTGGCTGAAAGATAAAGATGGTCACGGAGTTTCATCTCTGAAAGCAAAACAATACTTCAAATTTATCTCATTGCGGTCATGCTAAGCGTGGCGATTTGTAATTAATGTTTATCAAAATAGAAACTATTGAGAAATTTGGTACTTAAAAATATATTTTCTTATTTTTTAAGGGTTTTGATTGTAAATTATTAATTTTTTCGTATGGAACTGGAGAGCCACAACTTTACATCAAAAGAGCCTCATGCAGCTCGCGAGCCGTAGGTTGCCGACCCCTGAACTAAGGAATATATTTTAGTCCCTTTAAGGTTTGAGAAGCAAATCGTAAGCAATTTTGCGTTGAGGTTGGTATTGAATATAAAAAGCTCCTTGGCCATTTAAAACTAAGGTGGTTTGCTTTGAAACCAGCACACACACACACACAACACAAATAGAGTGCATTTTGAAATTATATGATCCGCTTCGATCATGTTATTTAAATTTGGAAAAATACTTTACACCTGGAAAAAAAAAACATCGCCTCTTCTCTAGATCGAAACATACACTCTGTTTTCTCTACAGGTGGACATTACAGTAGGAAACTACCCGAGAAATTAAATATGATGACATTTGAGCTACAGTTTATTTTATTGCAATATAGTACGAGATATGATGATTCATTCGTATCATTAATACTAAAGAATAAACTAACAATTCTGTAAGGTTATGATCCTGGGATTAAGGATACATTTCTAAGATTTAAAATTGCTAAAAAAGTTTGTTATGAATGCTTTGAGGAAATGTCTTTCAACTTCACTGAACTAAAGTGTTTTGAGTGTACTGTTTTGAAAGACAAAATTAAAAGCGAAAAAGTTTCTCTCGCAGCTGATAATGTAAGATGTAATTATCGATAATTTTCCGTTTAAAGATATAATGCGAATATGTATTTAAAATTTGAAAACACTAAAGAAACGAAAAGGTGAAAATTTAAATGTGGGTCGATGATGGTTAGAAATATTTTCTCATTTTGAAGAAATTATACCCCATTTAAATTTAAAAAATTATTTATTGAATGTGAAATATGTCACCTTGTCACAAATCGTAATGTAGAGGGAGTATTTCGATTAGTGCAGAGGTATTCAACATTTTGAACTTTGGGGAATCCTTTGAGCTTACCATAACAATCCAGGAACCCCTTGATCAAAGAGCAGAAAAATAGGATATCAAAGCCCTTTATTCTACTCAAATTTACAAAATTATTTTTACATTTCTATTTTATCAAAGTAGAAACGTCTTAGTAAAATTAATGGATGGTAAGGTGGATAATGGTTTTTTTTTTTTTTTTTTTTTTTTTTTTTAAATTTATCCAAAGGAAAATAAACAAAAGTAACAGTATTTTAAAGTATAACAAATTAATGAAAAGAAATTTTTTAATGACTTGGCCTTGATTGTTTTTTTACTGCAAAGTATTTTTACGTCTGGAATAATTGTTGAAATTTGCAACCTAGTGTTAACTTCAGCATCCAATCTGTTTTTTTATTTTGCTTTTGTTGCAGCGTTCAAAGAGAAAGAATTTTCGCATATGTATTTGCATGATATTAGAAGTATTCAAGAAATAATCCTGAAACTACAAAATAGCAAAGCTCCTGACCTAGGTAACATCAAAAATGTTGCTCTCAAATCTCTACCTTTGAATGCAATAACCAACATTACGAAAATGTTCAATGGAAGCCTCCAACTCCACTATTTCCCGCAGTCACGGAAACATGCCAGCATAAAAATACTTCCAAAGCCGAAAAATGACCTCCAACATTCTGAAAATTATCGACCAATATGTCTCCTCAGTTCTCTGGGAAAAAGTTTTGAAAAAATAATTTTAACAAGACAAAAGAATTTCTGCAGGAGAAATAGCATCATCTCCGAATTTCAACACGGATTCCTCAGAGAGACTTCCTTCACACCAGCTACTCGGAGCAACCAATATCATCATTAAAGGGTACAATACGAAACAAATCACTGGAGCTCTTTTTCTTGACATCGGCAAGACCTTCGACAAAGTCTGGCACGAAGGCCTAATCTACAAATAAATAATGCTTAAATTTCCATTCAACCTCATCAATATAATCAATAGTTTCATCTCCAATAGAAGTTTTCAAATCGCACTACAATATACGACTTCCACTACAAGACAGATGAGAGCTTTAACAGCTCAAGGAAGTAATCTCTCTCCGGCCCTCTTCAAAATTTTTACAAAAGATATACTGTGCATGCATAGTATTACAATCCGCCTTTTTGCTGATGACGCTTCCATCATCTGCCAGAAAAAAAAAGATCGAATATAGTAAGAAATTACCTCCAAAATACATCTCCATGTACATGAAATGGTGAATCAAAATAATTCCCAGGAAATCTCTTTTTCAGCAAAAGAATAATCCAGAAACCAACCCCAATTCAACTTTTCGGAGAACCAATAAACTGGACCAATAGTACAAAGTACCTCGGAGTTACTCTCGACTACCAAATGAACTACCGCCCGCATGTCAAAGAAATTACAGAATCATATTGGAAAAAGTTATTCTCCATAATCCACATCATTGGAAAAAAGTCGGTGCTCTCAATGGATAACAAATTTTTAATCTACAAACAGATCCTAGGACCAACACTTCTTTACGCATGTTCCATTTGGGGAAAGATTAATAAGACTCAATTGGAAAAGCTCCAACTCCAGCAAAATAACACACTTCGGACAATAATCGGTGCACTGAAATTCCTCTCCTTAAAAATCGTCCACAAAGAGCTCAAGACAGAATAATAATTCAAGAAGCAAGCTCGAAACTTTTACTCGAAAATCACCCCAACCCTACGATAGCCGAACAAGCCAACTACCTAACACATATGACAGGAAGATACCCGTATCCACATCAAACAGAAGACAGATCATTTGCAAGTTAACCAACCGTATGGAAGAAGCAAGAAATCATCCCGGAACCTGTACTCACTCTTGATGGCAGAACTTGGATGTACTTTACGTCCCAGCCTGCCTGAAAAATCACATCCTAACTGAATTCTCTCTAAGTCCTTTCTTTAACTAACCAGCCAATAGGTACTCGCCTAAAAGCTCCTTCCTCTCCTCCACTTCGTCTTCTGATCAGCTCCTCACCTGCACTCACCCATTCCTACCATGAGAACGTGCAGTGTCCAACCACCCTCCAGAGCCCATTATTTTTCTCCTCTCTCACGGCCGCGGCTATTGGAACGATGCTCCCTGCTCCTATTCCCAACGCAGAATCACATCTTGCACAACCCCCATTTTCTCTTACTTCAAACCAGTTACAAAACTGAATTGCTATTTCTTGCCTCACTCAAACTCTCACTACTTTCATGCAGAGAAAAAGCGCTCCCCTCTTTTAACGAGAGATGGTACTCAGCTAAAAATGTATTCCGAGTTATATTGTTGCATAGTAATATGTTATATGTAAATGTTATAAGTTTTCAAGTTCTTATGCATATTAAATAATTTACTTAATTTTAAATTTAATATATAATGTATTTTTCTACTTATTTATGATTAAAATTTTCTCCTAATTTAATTTTTACTATTTTTTTTTATTTAGAAATAAAATGTTTATCATTTCAATACAAACGTTTTTCTCTTCAATATTTCTTTATGATAATTTAAAAAATATTTCATTAATTTTAATATATATTATAAAAAGGTTAAACATTATCTTTTACTTTTGGCATAAAACTTTTCTGCTATTGAAGAAAAAAGTATTTAAAATGTTTCAATATATTATGAAACATAGTTAATATAAGTTAAATGTTTATATTTTATTCATAATCAAATATTAAAAATTATTTTCTTGAATAATATGCAATGCTTTTTTTAATGAACTATTTCATTAAATGAGTGTGGTTTGAAAGTTTTCCTTGTAAATTTAATTTTTTGATTTTGCAATTCTAAATAAATGATTTTTTTTAATGTATTGCTGATTATTGAGTTTGCATATATCCAAATAATTGAATTTACTGTTCTGTTCATGATAATTTCCTTACCTATATTGGTCTCTTTGATGTAAGAAATTCACTTTTCATCTTGGGATTGTTCTACTAAATTATTGATTTTTGTTTTACTTCCGATTTATCATGCCGTTTCAGAAAGTAGTGAAAATTGTACAGTATTTATTACTTAGTGTAAATTTTCTTTCTAGAAAATAGTTTTTTTTGGTTTGAATTATTCAAATAAATAGCATACAATTTAAATAACTGTTTTGTTCAAAAGGAGAAAGAATTTTCATCCATTTCAGGTTGGACAGTTGATTGGACACTATAAATCTAGCGGCAGCTAGTCCATCTACTTCCTGGTTGTGTGGGCTGCCAAAAAATTTTAATGGCCTTTACTACCTGTGAGTTGTACAAAAGCCCAACCTGGTGATTATATATCTGTACCTTTTATTCCTTGTTTATGAGTTATACATTAGTACAAATATACATTTTTAGATACATCGTTCATATACTTAAGGTAATAATGTATTGAGCTTTGCATAGGAATTCTCCACATTTTCTTTTTCCATCGAACGATATTTTTAGAAATGCCAATTATTACATTATAAAAAGTTATTACAAAGTTTTCTACAGAAATCTAAATGAAACTTATCATAATTCTATCTTACAAAGTGTGTTCATAATATATATTATTAAGAAACTTATGTTTCTAGTGAATTGTGATTGTAATTCATACTGGAAACTTGGGAAAATCTAGTTCTGTATGATATATGATAATAGGATCTATTTTCAATTATTTGCCTTTTAATGATATAAATCCTTATTAATATAAGTGTTGAGAAGTGTAGGAATTATTCACTGTATTTCTGTTTATTATACTGATTTTACAAGAATCTTTTTGTAAAGGAATAATATTAAGTATTGAGATATTTTTATTTTCACTCATTTCACTTAAAAAAAATTGTTAAAGCCAATATGCAGTACATTTTTTTTATAAGAACTATATTTTGAATTATCGTTATAATAAGTTCACTTAACTTAGAAAACTGTAAAAATAATAAATATTTGAAAGTTTCAAATTTTAATGAAATTCATTTGCACATGTGTACTAGATTCCCTTGTCACTTGCCTAAAATTCAGTCACATATTTATATTTATAGTTTAAAATTAGAAATGCTCATTATTTACTTTTTTTTCACTGTCTAAATTTCAACATCGCTAGTACAGCTGATTCAAGATGCATATTGTAATAAAGAAATCATATTCATGTACTTAACTGATTTTAATATAAATACCAATAGGTAGTTTCATATCTTTCTTAAAAAAATTAGTACAATACAAGTCTGGACAATGAATAGGCCATCAAAATGTAATTGGAATTCTTAGATTAGCTGATTTATATATCTGTGTGTGCGTGGAAATATTTTTTCACCTTGTTATCAGTTTCTGTCTACTGGACAGAAACTAATGATGAAAAAAATTCATCTTTTTATTGGCAATCTAACATCCATTCTTTTCTACCTAACATCACAATTAAATCTAATTGTCTTAATAATACTAAAATTTAGACTTTCTCAGTATAGAGAATTCTTAAATCTTTTCTATATTGAAGTCCCTCAATATATGAAAAGAAAAAGTTGCCTACAATTGTTTGCAGACATTTACAAGTGAGGAAGTCAGCATTTGTCAAAAAGTTTTTAAATTCATTTCTTATTTTAAAATTGTTTGGTATGCTCCTGTAATTATGTTCTTATCCAAATATTTATCCAAGTATAATCAGAATAAGTACTACTTTAAAATGAACAGAGAAATTAGAATGTACTATTAATGATGAAGAATTTTTTTCTAACTCATAGAGGTTCAGAGTTTGTTTTCTGCTCTATCACATTTTATGAGAAAACAGCTTTAATAATTGTTCACGAGCATTAATTCTTTATAATTCACCTTTTTCGGCCTGAAAGTAAAGTAAGTACAGCTTTTGAATTTTGGGTTTGAGATTCAAAGATGGGAATTATTCTTGTAAAATAGTTCTTACCAAACACTATGTGATTATGAAGTTGCATATTTTTCTTAATCAAAAATATTTTTTGTCTTTTCAATGGCTATTTCTATTACGAAGTAAATATGTAATGATAGCAATCTTCTTGTGACTATGATACCACTTAAACCTTTATTATGTTTTTGGAAGTTTTATTCTTCCTTTCCTTTTAATAATAATATTTTCTTGTTAAATGTAAAACAATATACATTGGACATTTAAAACTAATATTTTTAGCATAAAATAAAATAAAAAATAATTTTTATGTCTTAAAATTTGGTTATGAGATCAGAAATTTTACTTGAATTTCAAATTGTTTACCAAGATATATTTGAATATAATTGTTTAATCAAAAATTTATGTTGATATTTTTTAAAAGTAGAAATTACTTTTTACAACGGGAATGTTCATATCACTGTTATTAATGTGATATTAACAAACAAACAAAAAAAAAACCCAATTTTTAAAAGAAAGAAACTATGAAAGAGCATTTCATAATATTTATCAGAGTTGTATAAAATTAGCAAAAGGTTTATATTGAGAACTGTGTTTCAATGCTTGTAATCCATTAACTTTATTATATTGAATAATTATGATATTATTTACGTTGTTATAAATAATAATTTATTACAATGAAGGAAATTGTTAAAAAAATATCATGTGTTCATACATCATAAAAAACTTACCTGATTTTAAGTTTAATGTATAATTATATTTTTATTTGTTAATTTTTTTAATTTTCTCTTTAGAAATAGAATTTCTGACATTCAATATTGTCCAATTAAAGAAATATGACAATTTCAAATTATATATGAAAATGTTAAATATAATATTTTACTTTTCGGATATTTTCAGTAATTTTTAAAAAAATTCTGCTTTCTATTCATATATTAGTAAGATTATAATAAAAAAGTTATTCCATTGCACAGTTTGCAAAGCCTTTTTATTGAACCGTTTTCTTAAGCATTTACGAACTTAATTTTTATTTTATTGCATTCATGATTCTAAATTTTCCTTTACTAATTAAATATTTTTCTGTATGATTCTAAATAGATGACTTTTTTTGTATTTTTACTGATTATAGTGTTATTTACACATATCCAGAATATTGTATATTGTTTTTCCATAAAATGTTCACTTTCTGAGCTGTTCTGCTCATGACAAACAGTTTACTCCTACTGATTTGTGTTCCTTAAGGAAATCACTTTTCTCTTTAATTCTGATATTGATGCTTTGCTGGATATGTGCTATACCTCAGATTAATTATGAAGCATACTTTTTCAAAAAAAGGGATGCAATTATTTTTCCATTATTTTAAAACAGTTTGAAGTTAAACTTCAAATTTTGAATTTCAAAATTTAGCATTTTGTGTGGAAAGCTCACAACTTATTTTTTCTATAAGTACATCACTGAGAAGAACGCATTTTCCCCAAGATGTTTACATAAATTATTTCAAAACTGTCATAATCAAACCTATTTACAAAGATTATATTAACATTTTATTAAGAATACATTTCTCAGAATAATTTACTGATGTAGTAATTATTGAAATTTAACTGTGTATTCTCGTATTCTGTGGCCCAAGCAGTAATAATATATATTTACAAAACTACAATTTGTAACATGGACTCAAATGATAACATTTTAAAACACTATTGGCAAAATAAGGCTAGCTTTCAAAAATTTTAGCTTGAGAAAATTGAATACTAACAACAATTTTGTTGCTCAATTCAGCATTGGGAAATCAAAGAGTATAGGAGAAAATGTGATTAAAACTAAGTTCAATTTTAAAAAGAAGTGGTTGAATATTTTCTACGTTAAAAATAAAGGTATAAATTATGCATTTGATGTAGTATTAAATTTAGATAAACTTTCTCATTTGAATGATCTCGGTTTAAATTATTGGTGAATTGAAATTAGTTCATATTAATATTTTATAATTATTATAGAGGTTACCTCAATGTTTATTACACACCTAAAATAGTATCACATCTTGTTTCATGTTTAACAGGTAGTCACTTTACATTTTAAAATTCTGTTGAAGATTTCACTAAAGTAAATTATTCTCATAGTAAAAGACATTTATTTCTAAAAAGTGTTGTAAATCTCCATGATTTTTATTTTTTCTCTTTTATTCATATCTTGTGTCTTCAATTGGAATTAGGACTCATGTGGTGACCGGGAATGACAGAATAATCCCACTGTAGCTCACGCATGTCGTAAGGGACGACTAAAATGGTACCCAGTGTATGGGAGTATAGCGGGGCACCCTGTCCTTTGGGTGCCCCGCTATACTCCCATACACTGGGGACTTGCCTTCTTCAGGTAAGTACGGGCATCATGACCCCAGGTACCCTAATGATCTTTTTCTTTCCAATGGGTTTTACTTTTGGTAAACATGGGTTACGCTCTCCCGGGATACCCTAGCGATCCTTCTCTATTTTCGACCCTCCTTGTTAACCAATTTATGTCTTTTTCTATTCTTTCACGTCTTGACCACGGTTAAATCTTGTTTGGCGCAGCATAGCCACATCTGGCTCTTGTGTGTGTGTGTGCCAGTAAATTTTACATTAACTCACTCATTCACTCAATTGGAATTAGAAAGACTCTTAAGTAGAAAATTTACTGTTTTGCATTCCTGGATTATGTATTAAAAATTCATGAATTTTTTTAATTGATTTGAATGAAAGGATTTTTTTTACAACATAGGACATAATTATATAATATTTTTAAAATTTTCAATTGGTTATTAAATGTGAAATATTGATTGTATTGAAAGAAACGTTTTTTTACTACTAAAAATATAATTTAATTTTTAAAAATTTTCAATTGCTGTTTAAGTATAAATATTTTAATACTGCCATACATATATATATATTACGTTATTTGTATTAATATTGTATGAATGAAATCATCAGTTTAATTTTTAAAAAAGATGAACCAGCTCAAGCTATTCGAAAGCCAATATTCATAAAAAAAAAAAGAGATGTTATCTGTTTGGTAGGATTTCAAGGAAATTATTTTGTTTAAGCTTCTATCGGGCAACACAATAATCAATTCTGAAGTGTACTGTCATCAGAGCTGGACAACTTGAATGATTCTCCTAAACAGAAAAGCCCAGAATCGATTAATAGAAAAGATGTATCAAGATAATGCGAGACCTCATACAAGTTTAACTCGCCAAAAGCTTTTACAGCTTGGATTGGATGTTATGCTACACCATATTCTTCAGACCTGGCACCTTCTGATTATTATTTGTTCCGGTCTCTACGAAAAGATTTAGAGGATAAAACCGTCACCTGAATCATATTTTGCCAGCAAAAAACAAAAATTTTGCGAGCATGGAATCTTGCTTTTGCCTGAAAGATGAAAAAATGTATTGGACCAGATTGGACAATGTATAATTCAAATAAATTATTTATTCACTATAAGAAAATCGTCTATTATTTTCCTAAAAAAACGAAATTACTTTCCAAGCATTCTAATAATTTGCTTTTAGTACCTTAACCCTCTCGCTGCGTATTTTTTTTATCAAAATAGGTTCAAAAATTGCGTATTTTTTTTATTACATATTTCAAATCTACATATATTTTAGACTTAAAATATACAAAATTTTTTTGTAAAAGAGTTTTTTTTCTATATAGAATTAGATCATAGAAAAAAGTTGTCAGAATATTGAAATTGAAGAATAATGATATAAAAGCAAAATTTTGAAAATCAATTTTGGTTAAATTATGATTTATTTTATAAAATACAAAGGTAAAAAGTATATACTAATGAAAATATGGAAAATACTTACAAAACATTTATTAGAAATGAAGTTTTGTATGATAAACTTCGAAACAAGGCTCGAGGCAAAGTCCGACCTCGCAATCTTTGCACCAAATTCGCGTTTCTTTTCGAATTTTTTTTCCGCTTTCAGTTTTTTTTGAACAACAGACAGCACACTGTCTACGAGGCTCTTTCTTGATGGGATTTGGGGGTATATGGCTAGCAAAATGTCGAGCAGTTAGCCTTATGGGATTGAGAGTTGAACTACATCTGCTAGAGTGAACACTGGAATTTCTATCTGAATACTTCTGAATGCTTAGTTCAATAATTTGCAAACGGAAATCTAGAAGCGTTATATTTTGTAATGGGTTATCCTTTTTATAAAGGATATAAGCATTCCACAGTGATTGGTCCATGAATTGTCGGAAAATTTTTATATAATATTTCCCTTGTTGTTTTCTGAGGGTGGGGTAATATGACATTTCTTGGTCACATAAATCAACCCCACCCATCGTGTTGTTGTAATCACAAACAACAATTGGTTTGAGTACAGTTTTCTTTGATTTGCATTTCACCAAACGGGAACTTGCATTATGAACTGTACTCATAAGAAAAACACTCTTTTTATCTTGCCACTTCAGAGCCATAACTTTACCCCTTTGGTAAGCAAGGACGTCACCTTTAGGGATTTTTTCTTTTGCAAAATTTGGAGGAAGGTCTTTTCTCATCTTATTTACAGTTCCATATAAGTCTGTTCTTTCTTTAATTAAAATGTCTGCTAACTGTGGAGACATGTAGTAATTGTCCATGGTTACACAGTAACCTTGGCCCAGGAATCTGTCCATCAGGTGCAGAACAATTTTAGTGGAAACTGGATAATTTGCAAATTTCGGGTTATACACAGTTCCATTACCTGTGTATATGAGAAAGTCTGCAATATATCCAGTTCCCACTTCGCAGACCACAAAAAACTTAAGGCCAAATCTTGCTCTTTTTTTCGCGATGAACATTTTCCAGCTCAGTCTTCCTTTGAAGCGCATCAAACTCTCGTCTATGCTGAGATTTTTATCTGGTATATAAAGATTTCGAAATTTGTTTCGAAGATGCTCCATGATGTCATAAATTTTATTTAATTTTGGCCATGGATGATTATCCTTATCAAACTCTTCGTTATTTGTAAAATAAAGGAACTTCATCAGCAAAATAAATCTATCTTTCTGAATTACTTGTTGAAAAATAGGTGTTTGCAATATGTGACGTTTGGACCAATAATATTCTTGTTTAGGTTTTTTTACAATTCCTTGGAGAAACAAAACGGAAAAGAATAATCTAAGTTCTTTCTCATCCGTATCTGTCCATTTCTTCCACCTTGATCTTTCTTTAGGAACTGCCTTATTCATATACTGCTGAGCGTATCTGTTGGTCTCTTTTACTATTATTTGCAACATAACATTGTCAAAAAAAAGTTCAAAATAATCCAAAACAGTTGCATCATCTGCCATAGTGAAATTTGGTCCGGGATTGCCAATAAAAGGAAATGAAGCAGGAGCTGGTGGAATATTTTCCATATCAATTTTGCACCACTGTCGGGCGTTTTGAATAGAAAATGAATTTTCAGATTCATCACTATCCACTGAGGAATCCGAGAAATTTTCATCAGTTCCGCTATAAATATCATCAATATACTCGGAATCAGAGTCAGAACTACTGTCAGTGTCGGGAATATCGTCAGGAACATAGGTCATATCACTCGCGAAACGCTTCCTGCCAGACATCTTTCAGCTCTGAAAAGCGCGCGCAAAATGCTAAAAAAAATTCTTTTTATATTTCGCAGAAACGTGGACAACTAACGCCATCTGTTAGTCGACATCTAAATAAACAATTAAACATTACAGAAAAGCGGAAATGAAACCATGAACGGGGAAAGAGCGGGTTGCACACTTAAATAGACGGCAAAAACACATCCCCGCGGTAATCGCGGGTTGCGCAAATTTTGCTACTTCTACGTTGCCCGTGGAAATCGCGGGATGCGCAGCGAGAGGGTTAAATATGTAAGACCGAGTGAAGATTATGATTAGCGAATACTTTCTATCTCTATTAAAGATGACAGTTTTCAATCGGAAGAAAAGAATAATTTAGTGCGCATACTGTCTCTGATTTCCAAAAGGGGAGAGTTTTCATAACGTGAGATTTCTATGTCTTTCCATTCCAATGAAATAAAAAATAGAACGTATGGAAAATCTTGAATTCCGTTGCTGAGTCCTGTATTGCTATTTACTTGTGAGTTTTAGACTATCGAAGGAAATGAACTGAAACAAAAGGGAGTAATGCATACTCTGCGAATTAATCAACGGAAGAGGACTTGGAAAGAATGAATTGTCCTTACCCGCGGTATAGGCGGGGCTGATGCACATTAAATCTGTCAAGGTCCAAAGTCCTCCCATTGGCGTGGTGTGGAAGTTAGGAGAGGGGGTGCCAACTCGGGTATCTTCGTTCTCACTTGACAGAGGTTCAAAATTACGAGGTGCGTCGCCAATAGCTCTCGTGTTCCTTCCAGTGGGACGTTAATAAAACCAAACCAAAACGATCCTTTACAAGTGGCCAGTATTTTGTTTGTCTCTTCTGAATTATAATAAAAAAAAGGTTTGAAAGATTAGGATGCGTCAATCATCCTAACCTTTCCAGGGCGTGAAACCGTCACTTAGAAATCCATTGCGCTCTTCCAACAAAACTGTCTTTGATTTGCAACTGTTATGTGGAACGTTAATCAACTTTTAACCCAACATAGAGCGTATGCCAAAGCGTACATAGATGACATAGTAATATTTTCATGTAACTAGAAAGATCATTTAAGAAGCTATTTTATGTAGCTTAAATAAAGCTAATTTTACCATCAATTTTCAAAAGTTCAGTTTTGGTGAACCTCAAGTGAAACTTCTCTGACATGTTGTAGGTTCTTTTTACCATTCACCTGATCCAGAAAAAGTACTTGCAATCAAGAATCTTTAACCTCCCAAGACTAAGAAAAATGTAAGAAGTCTCCTAGGCCATCTGTAATACTGCCGAAATTTGCTGAAATATCGCATACTTTGATAGAATTTTCAAAAAATAATGCTCCTTGTGATATCAACTGGACAAAAATGCATCAGGACTCCTTTGGCAAACATAAGAAAGCTATTTGAGAAGCTCCCGATTGCATTGCACCAAATATCGAAGCCCCATTGACCATCTTCACAGACACTTCTATATATGCAGTAGGCGCCTGTCTTGCTCAAGTTGATGAAAATGGAAATGAAAAGGCTGTTGTAATCGCAAGTAAAAATTTAACGAATTCCCAAGCAAAAAACGGTTCCATAGAAAAAGAAGCTTACGTCATCATCTTTGCGTTGAGAAAATTTGAAACTTATAATTACGGATCACAAGTTCCAATAGTTAGTGATCACAACCCCTTAATTTAACTGAAGCAATGTTTTCCTCCAAAGCTCCTCTCCAGAAATGGTCTCTAGCTCTGGAAAGATTCAACGTTTGTGTCAGCTATCGGCGTGGTAAAATTCACTTGAACGTTGATGCACTGATTCGATTGCCAGCAACTCCTTGGACATATACCTTAACCACATTGAATTCATTTCCTGAACATTTAAAAAGTATTCAATATTTCTTTGTACTTGAATTTATGTATTATTAATGTTTTTCTTCTTTAGATGCAGTTTTTGCGAATTCTTCAGTACATGTAACTTCTTTTTGTGTGTGCATGTGATACCCATTTGAAAGGGGAGGTGAGAGGCACTGGCCACCTCTAGTGGTGACAAGTTCGCTGGAGCCTGCCTGAGAAACGGGGGAGGTGAGAGGCACTGGCCACCTGTAGTGGTGACAAGTTCGCTGGAGCCTGCCTGAGAAACGACGTAATCCCAGAAGGCGAAACATGCCCTGATGAGCGTTAAGCTCGTTGAAGGATTAAAGTCCATTTTATGTTGAGTTTTCTATGTTTTGTGTGTTTCATAGTTTTTTCAGAAAGCTTCAAATGTTCAGCTTATTATCAAGGGAAGTATAACTTTAGCTTTAGAGTTCGGAAGTTAACTAAGTTTATGATAGCATCCAATTACTTATGCATTTGAAATTTAATCGTAATTTCACGCTGGTTATTTTACCCAACGATAAATCACGTTTCAATTCGGGGGAGGAGTTGTAACATTGGGCTATTCGCGGTTTCTCTTCACAAACCTTGGGGTTTTTTTATTAAGATTGATTGCTTTTGCTAAACAACCTTTGCCCAACCAAAAATGAAACTTGAATATGTAGATAGAAAGCAGGTAGAAATGAAGTGAAGCGGGAGAGTTAGGAAATATATAAACTCCGACTGAAAGTCGAGATAGTGATTCTGAAGGAGAAGTGGAAAGAGGCTGAAGAAGAAGTGGAAAGAGACTGAAGGAGAGGGAAAGAGAGGTTGAAGGAGGAGTTGAAAAGAGAGGTTGATATAGGCGATTGGATTAAAGGTGTAGAGATGGCTACATTTGGTTCCTGAGTCTGAGTTGCATTCGAGGAAGGCTTAGTGGTAAGAGTCTGCTAGATTATTATTGGTGGATTGAATTAGGTTAGTAGAATCCTTCCCCGGGAGAGCAGAAATAATTGTTGTTATATTAATTGGAAGTTAATAAATTCCGTAAATATTGTTCTAGTGTCTCTTTGATTGACGTATTGTGTCTTAGTGTTTAATCATTGAATTTAGCTAAGACACAAGAGGCAGCCCTGAACGTGTAGGCGTTACAGTGGTGAAGAGTTCGCCGGCGCCTGACTGAGAAACGACGTAACCCCGGAAGCGGATAAAGCCCTGATGAGCTTTAAGCTCTCTAAAGGATTAAGTCCGTTTTATGTTGAATTTTTTATGTTTTGTGTGCTTCATATTTGTTATGTGTCGTCCAGTAATAGTAATAAAAATGATTAGAAATGAATGCTCGTAATTAAATGACACCATAAAAGAACGCTCGTTGATAATATATATATATATATATATATATATGTATTACATAATTAACACAAATTGTACATTTTTTCAAATTAATGAAAAGCTAATGAATAGATTTTAAGTTAATTTAGTATAAATATTCATTCATAGTATAGAAAGTGATGGAAAATTCTAAACACATTTCTTGTAATCATAATTATGAGTAACGCTTTCAATGCAGGGATGCCCAAAATCAACGTTGTGATATCAAACTGAAAATATGCTCAATTTGGCGTATGGTATTCCCTTACAGCCACAAAAGTCACAAAATGTGATGACATTAGGCGCAGGAAGTAAATCATGGTTCAGGAAGGTCTTCATGGCAATCAATCCCAGTCCTGATCAATGCATTTTTATTTCCTGTTTAAAATTGATGGTTTTTTTAGAGATATAGCGACATGATATTGCGGTCCGGACATAATCAATGACTTTTCGTTCTGGACATTTATCTGATAAATCTACGAAGCGAATTATCTTAAATTACCATTTATTCGTCGCCCACTTCGATAAGTCCTATGCGGAAAAGCGTTGTCTTCAATTAATAGGTACTCAGGAGCAACAGCGCATATAAAAAGACGTAAGGTTCTACTACCTCCTCTGTGTATAGCATAGCTGCAGTGAATCATTGTCAAAAACATTCTGAGGTTTTCGGATGTCACAAATAACGCTTTCTAGATACCATTGTAATTCAACTACCATAATAAACATTTTGCTTGGTAGGGGAGGGATAGTATCGTGTTCCACATAAAAGTACTTGGAGAATCTCCATCAACTTCAAGAAGCAAGGAATTCATTGATGTCTGGTAGAGGGCACATCTAGTCTTCCCCCGTACTAAACGTAATTTCTAATATCCCTCTCTTAAAATACCTTCATGAAACTGATGACAGTAAATCTCGAAATCCAGTGGCAGTATACAGCTCACGTATTAGCTAAGCGGCTGTTGCAGAGTCCTGCGTCGCCGCACTGAATGCGCTAAGTAAGGATTTATTAACGTTGTTGCGGATCTTGATCGAGTTTCTTTCGTCCTTTTCGAAATGGATCCTCTGAACGAAAACTCTTAACCCAAATTGCAGACGACACTCGTCGTTACACTGAATTTTGTGGCCTCCTGAGCTTGTGATTGGCCAACTCGTTTCTAATGACAATTATGTGTGTCCTGCCGACACCCATGTTTCGTGAATAGTAATTGTACCTGATACCTTATTAGATTTACCCAACTCTTGCGAAAAAAAGGCGAATATCAAGTAGGGAAGATTGTACGTGTATGTATATATATATATACATATTTTTCCATATAATAAAAAATGTGTGAAAAATCGACAACGTCTGTAATATATCTCATAACTATTATATTTTAATATAAAACGCATTATTAAATACTATTTCTAATCGTACAATTAAATGTAATATTTCTGAAAATATAAATATGTAAACAACTCT
>BMAW01127218.1:0-30427 GCA_019974015.1 Nephila pilipes | reverse complement strand
GTTGGAACGATTGTATCACCCTAAAAGGTGATTAACAAAAGGTGTTATGTTGATGAATAAAAGAAAAATTTGCAAAAAAAATGTTGTTTTCAATTTTAGACTCGGGAGTTATTGATCGATGTGTTACAGTGCTGAATTTTCATCCACATATTAGATAGCTTTGCTTGTATTATATATTGGAGGACTTCACTGATTCGCCTTTTCAGATTTTCAATGTCAGTTATTGGGTAAATAAACTTTATCACTTTCCTGTATCCCTGAAATATACTACAGGAAGAAGTCATAAGAGGTTATGCACGATAAAACGAGGTAAGTATAAAAAAAGAACCCCATGCCCAAGTCATTGACTAGGAAACTCGACATTTAAATACTCTCGAATAATTTTACACCAGTGCACCATCATGTTGTCAAAAAAAAATCTTAGTACAATTGCCAAACTTGAAAAACACTAAAAATTCGTATCACATCAAGATATATTTCTTCTTTTACTTGTGGCTAAGTAAAAAATGCGGCAGTGATACGATCAACATTAAGTCTAGACACCAAACGTTAATTTCTGGACTGTTTCCGATATTCTCAAAAATATAATATGGGTTGTTTACTGTATTTCTTGCCCTTATATTGTACTTGAAAGCCTTTTCAGGCCCCTGTAACGTCCTTCGTTAAAACAAAGTTATGTATATCAATTAATATACTGTTCCATATATACTTCAAGCTTATCGAAAGCAAAATTATAACAACAGGACCTATCATCTCCGTATGAAGATTGTAGTATCAGTACTTATTTATTTGAAAATTTAGTCTTTAATACAGAACTCTATATATCGTGATACGCAAAAAATCTAGTTTTTATAATGCATTTCGGCATTCAGTATTTCGACTGCAAAATTCAAATATCAGGGTTTATCATCTACGTATGAAACCTGTAGAAACAACACTTTGGTTATTTGAAAATTTGGTCTTTTAATACAGAATATATCACGACAAGCAAAATATTCTGGTTTTTACAATGCATTTCGACATTCAACATCGCGGCAGCGAAATTCAAAACCAGTGCCATATCATCTACGTATAAAGTTCGCAGTAATTACACTTTGGATGTTTGAAAATTTAGTCTTTCATGCAGCACTCTACACATTGTCACATGCAAAATATCTAATTTTTGCAATGCATTTCTAGATTATTGTCTTGAACTGAAAACAATTGCTTGGTAGTTCCGTGCAATATTTTCTTCGGATCTTTGCTTGACTTACCATTTCTTTCACCTTCCAAAACACTTCTAATCTCTAAGAATTCACGATGCCCATCTAAAATGCTAATTCGAAATAGAGGTTCTGGATGATTGTTTTTAGCTTAAAGCAATTGCTTATTAGACTCGTGCAAAACTTTGTGCTTTGCACCACTTCTTTTACCATCCAAAAACTTTTGAATGTCAATGAATTCACGATGCCAATCTAAAATACTGTTTCGAAATGTTGAGTGTTTTAGGATGGATGCGAAACATCATTTAGACTGTAATGATAAATGGCACATCATACAGAATTCGTGTTTTTGGTAGGATCCGTCATTCTGATTCAAAGTACCATAGCTAATATTTCCTAATAAAATATATATATATCTACTGAATTCGCAGCCAAGAATCACTGTTTATAGGTGATTTATTATTTTATTTATTAATTATTATTTTTATTTCTACAAACGAACATTTTCAACATGGGGAGTATTTTGTTCCAAACCACACTGCCGTAAACCATTTAATTAACTTTATATAGTACTTTAAATTATGTCAGGGACTTTTGTGATCCACTTTATATGTAGACGGTCTTTAAGATTTAAACTTCTAATAAAATTAACGATTGATTAAAATAAAATTCCCAACCGGCACAAATGCATTCAATATAAATCCTCAATACAGTTAATTCAATGCTACCGAAATATCCTCGAAAACTATATTTCATTAAATTCCAGCGTCACTCAACATGAATCTGACAATTGAAACAAATTATAGGTAACATTCATTTACATTTACATTCCATAAAGGGAATACTCTACTCAACCAAACATCCTGCTGCCTAGTTAAATGTTCCGACCTAATGCAATTAATTTTCATGACAATTCATATTCCCGTGAGTTAATTTTCCTCTTTTCTTGAATGACCAAATATCGATCATTGGCCAATATTAGATCACACCTAAGAGATGACATTAATTAGGACAATTTTATGACATTTTAAAGAATTTATACTAACATACGTTCAGTTGTTTTAACAGTTACTGTGAGCAACAATTGACAGTCCAGACCGAATCATGAAAATAGTTACTTATTTAGTCTAAAAGGAATTATTTATCTTTATGGAGTTATCTTTCATTTTGTACAGATTTTCAAATTTTGCTGTATTTCTTTTGTACGTAATTTTATTATCTTTTCCATTACATTTAAATTTAATTACCTGTTATGTAGTTGGTCATTATAAAGACAAACAAAGGTATATAATTTTGATACTTTGTCAATTAATATTATAATGCATATTTGGAAATATTACTTTTTTCATTGAAATGGTACATGATAATGGGGTTATTATACCTTAATTTTATAATGTTTCCCAAAACGAGAATTTTTTGACAAAATTTATCAGAATTAATAAGAATTTCATGATTTTTCTGTATAAACTCAAAACTTTCAACGTGGTATAATTAATAGGCATGTAAAGAAAACCAAACAATTAAATTGTTTTAATTCAATTTTTAGTTCCTCATTAAGTTTTCTTTATGAATTAATTAATAGATTTTATGCTGCACGTATGTTAAAAACATTCTTAATTTACAAATGTTTAATTGTAACTTTCATAGCATATGAGATAGCGATAAAAAAATCTTTTGGATTAATAACAATTATCGCTATCTCAATAAAATATTCCTTCCTTTCCAAAAAGAAATGCTATGATTTTAATAAATATTAAGAATAATTTATATCTACATAAGCCATATTTATGATGTAATTCTGTTACAAAGATTATACTGAATAAAATTCAAATTATACATTTCTAATTAATATCAGAAACATAACTGGAACGTTATAAGACAATTGACAATATACGAGTCCGCACAGACAGCGTATGTGTTTATAAAAGTGACCGAATTTAAAGCATATTTAAATCAAATTAATTATTATATTTTTGGAAACTTTAACACTTTTTACATGAATTTCACTCAGATTCATAATACTCGGCAATAGGAAATTTTTAAGCAAAATTTCAAAATTTATAATAAATAAAATAAATATAACAAATATTAGTAATATTTTGAAGTTCATATTTCTTTTATAAACAGTTCAAATAATGTTAATAATAAATAATAATAAATAATTTTCTTATTAATAACTAATATGAATAATATTAAGTGCCTATTATCTCAATGTGTTTCTTTAAAATAAACTTTGTAACATCGTAATTTAACGCTACCTTCCATGTACTATCAAACGGTAGCCAGATGGCGCCACATGTTCTTTTGGTTAGAAGCGCAAGCTCGTTGGAAGGCGAGTGACTTCGCTAGCAGAATGGTGGAGTGATGTTCGTGAATCTATGTTTTATATACGCTTTGTATCATGTCTTGTGTTGTGGAACTTGTCAAGTATTAAATAATATTTGCTCCTGAAACCATCCCTGTTATTCATTATTTTGTCTTGAAATAATAACAACATTGGAGGGATTACAACTTTTATTTTTGAGCAGTTTAAAATAATCAGATTTTCGCAAATGGATCTAGATGTAAAAAAATACCTGAATTCTTATCCATACGAAACTGCTTTGAAAAATAAAATTTTCATAAATGAAAACGATATTTCTTAAATAAGGTGAAATTGCGGACTCCAAATTAAAATAATTTTGATAAAAGTATGATCAGTATTAATATGTATATAATCATTATTAGAGTTTTTTAAAGGAGAAAACAATTAGAATAATTATGATAAGTAGTTTTAAATTAAATTGCTATCCATAAATTTAAAATATATGCTGCTTTAAGGAATTGAAAATATCTATCCTTGAGATTTTTAAAAGGTATTTCACTGACAAAATTAAATGATTTTTTTCTGTCATGAATTCTGTGAGTCAAGAAATTTTTTAAGTATCATATTATGAACAATACTTAAAAATATATAAAAATCTGTTTCAATATGATTATTTCTTTAAATCCTGATACTAATTGCATTTTTAATACTATATGTTTGTTTGTTTTTTCTCTAAGAAAAAAATATTTGTATCACAAAATTATTTTTTTAAAAAATTAGTCCTGATGTATTTAAAATTATCTTTATATGTCTAGTTCTTTTATTTGCCTAATCTATTGGTTTAAATATCACTGTTAGCGAAATTAAATTTAATTAAGGGAAATATTTTTATGTATTCGCAGGCACAAATCTCTCGAGAGTTTACGATTTTCAACAAAAAAAATACAATGTTCTGAGTTACTCTTTATTGTTTTATTTTAATATCCTGTAAGATGATACCGTATTTAAAAGAACTTAAATTAAGGAAATTTCTAAATTGAATAATTCATTTAAACATTTTTCTGAATATTTAGATTTTTATGAGATTGTAAAAGAATTTCATTGAGGAATATATTCAGTCACTAATTAATAATCAATTTAGAGAACGAATTTAAAAAGTTCCGAAACTTTCATAATTATAAATAATAAGGAAATAGTAAAGATGAATAATAAAGGGTAAGTCGGAATTTTTATTCTATAAATGTGACCTCACGTTAAGGGTGAAAAAATTAGCAAATACTGCTATTAAAATAACATAACTAAGAATAAAATAACGTAAGTGTTTAAAATATAATTGTATTAAATGAAGTAAGACGCATAAGTGTTAGCTATTCATACGTGTAATCCTAATTAGGTGATGAATAAAATTAATAAAGTCGACTTTGCTTCAGTTGAATAAATAACGTTTTTGAAAATTTCACAAAAAGTAGTTAATAATTGGTAAAAATGTCATTCATTATGATTGAAAGTACTTCGGTATTTAAAACATTGAATCATTTAAAGTTAATTTACAAATTTATTTAAATTTATGTAAACATATCTAGATGCATGGTTTTATAAGTATTTAGTAAATTTACATATTTGAAAACCTCATTTTAGGTACAACTTAATTTTTTAGCATTACTTTTGAAGCTATGTAATCTGTAACCTCATAATAAGAGATATTTAGTTTCCCAACGTTACTATCGAAAGTACTTAGTCTGTCACGAGTAGGGGAAACTACTTATTTTCTAACTTTATGTTCGATGCTAGTTAGTCACTAAGGTCATAATAGAATCTACTTAGTATCTAGTGTCTCCTTAAAGGTTTTAAAACAACTGACGATGAGTCTCAGAATATTGAATCACGTTTAAAAAGCCACTATCTTTCTCATGTAGTTTGCTAAACATGACATGTTAAACACCCAGTAGTATTTATCACAAATCCAAACTCTTAATGACTTGGTTAAGTTTGGTTGGTTATAATTTCTGGCCCTGTATCCTCATGGGATATATTGTGGTTAAAACAAGGTGAAGGTATTGCAAAATATTTTCCATGTTATAACAATTTAAAATTGAAGATCAAGAAGTAGAATACAATGGAAGTTATTAAAATTATATTTATTCGGTAAACCCAATGTCGTTTCAAAACGAAGTTAAATTTATTTGAGTGTTTTCCAAAACTAGCTGATTAAAATGAGTGTATGAGCGTCACTTGGCCAACACACAACTGCCTGTTTTACATTGTTCGTCCATGATAACCCTAATCTTGCCATCATTGTCTAAAGTGTAGCATCGAGAAAATCTCAAAAGTTGTCAGTGATTTGAAAACCAGCTTTCTTTAGTCCAATTACTCACCTACTTTCAAATGGTGACGTTTCCTCATGATGTTCGTGGATCCGTCTGCAATGCAAATGTTTCAGTCCATGCGGTTTGAAAGAACAACATTCACATGAGATTTCTGACTCAGCATTGAAATGTTCTCTGTGTTATACACCATCCTTATGGTCCGTTGTAATGCGCTGGAGCTCCATCTAGTATGCAATTTGGCAGCAAACACTTAATTATTTTGCATATTCAATCGAATGTATGCATACGAATTTTCATTCCATTCAGATAGCTTCTTGTTGTGTCACTTTTTACGCTATTGGATGAATATTTAAGACTGATTATTCATTATAGTTGCATTGAATTTCTTGACGAATTTTGTGAGTTTTCAATCAGAATCCTGGAGCCGTATCCAGATACTAAATCCTTTTCGAAAAAATAGTTGGAGTCGATGCTACTCCTTTAATGATCCAGAATTTCAAAGCCCTCAAGTGTCACATTGTAGCTTCGATAGTGTAATACCATAACACGTGCCGTCTTCGTATCTTTTCTATGGCTAAAATTTGTGAGATTAGTAGATGCCTTCGCATGGTGAGGCTTAAAATGGTGATCAACTCTGTGATCATCCAACCATATACAAAGCTATATATACACCGCTTATCATACTTGTCTCTTATATAATAAGATACATCTCTCCTTACATCTTATTCAGGCTCAAGTTCTGCTTAGAAGCTGGATAAGTAGTTAGTCCAAGCTCAGAGTTTGCTATTTTTCCTCGGATATTTTCGTAGGTAAACCATTAGTCATCACCAGATGTCAACTGGTTCTTATCTGGTATATTTTTGTTCCTAGTATCGGAAATGTACATATGACGATTTAATTTAGCAAAATATTCTCACTTAATTCATGCGTTACCTATCTGAAATATATATTTATCAATCTTAGTTTCTCGAGTAAAATCCAAAATATTTATAGAACTAGGTTAATATATTTCACATTCTCGAATATTGTCAAAAAGTGATCTTGATCTATTTTGATCTTGACGATTTCGTTATCGATTATACATGTTTCTCCTTGGATGGCTTCTGATCGTTTTATTTGATACCGCATCTACACTAAGTGTTTTCACGAAATTTTCTAAGCACTTGTATGAATTTTTTTACTTGTTGTAATTCGTGAAAAAGAGTATCGTGAAAGATTTTTATTGATCGTGCCTCAATTATGATATGAGGCAATTTCGTTTATATATACATAAATAACGGGATTGGTAAATAGAAGCATTCATATATGTCTCAAATGAACACGTTCATACTTATTAAAACTCAAAATGATTTTATTGGGCAGTAATTTTGCTAATATAAAGCACATATTTAAAATAAAAGGTGCTTTGATATTAGTTATACATTAAAGTTGATTCAAAAACAAATTATGAATTCTCAATTTACGATGCATGCATGAAATTAAACCAAAGCTCATTAGTTAATTTATTGCATCAAACAAAAGAAGTAATGGACAAAATAAAAAGAAAGTAAACGTATGGATGAATTTTGAAAAAACAACGCATATGATAAATCAATACTCAGTACCTATTCTAGGGTTTCATCAATGAAAGAGAACTCTGTTTGAATGATAAAACATTCAACAATAAATTAATCAAAAGCTTCTATAAATCTCTAGAATTAATAAAATTTTTATCTTTAACAAATGTGCGCTATTGAAGTATTCCAGAAAGTTCATTATATGTGCGAAATAATAGTAAATGTAGATCTAAATAAGAAAATCGCATTAATTCTTATGTCATTGTAATTTATTATAGCAATTTGTCACAAAATGTATTTCAGAGTACAATAGTTTTGAAAACAGTAGTTTACGCTTGAAACACTTTGTATTTTTTATTTTATAAAATCATGAGTTAATATCGAATTACAGTTCAAAAGTTTCACTTAAAATACACAATATATTTATCACAAGGTAGTTATATTTTTACAACATTTTAATGTCACTTTGTGACATTCCAAATATTTTTAAAGTATAATAGATTTTCTAGGATATTCGTTTTCCTTTTCTTGGCATGCAAGCACATTAAATGGGGGAACTTTTTATAGAGAATAAAAAAAATCCTTCTATGTATTTTACCAAGGAGTGAAATTAATGCAGCAAAAAATCTATCACTTCAAGAATACCAAACATTGAATACAAAACTTTATTAATGGCCACTAGACGATACATGTAAATAATGTACTCAATCACAGCAAAGTTCAATGGACGGATCTGCAGTCGGATAACAGAATATAGAATAAAATAAAATAGAGTAGAACTTTAGAGGAAGTCTCCAAACTGTGTGAAGGATGCATCTTCCCTAAAGGCAATTGTCGACAGTGAAGGCGAACAATTAGTCAGCTCTTTGTTGGAATTCCCCTAAAGCCCCCATTAATTTCAACTCCTTGTCACTTATGGCTCTTACTTGGGCTCTTTGAGAAATTTAAGGAAAATTACTTGAAGAAGCTAAACTACAAAGACCTGAAAACGGCGTTGTAATACTTTCTACCATGGCCGAAGAAGATCTACTTGTCTGAGATGATTAAACGATTTATCTTTCTTAAGATTATTAACGCGTTTCTGGGAATATGTAATGAGAGTAGATATTATTTGCTAAATTTAAGAAGACGGAAAAAGAAGAGAGGTATATTCTTAGATAATATATAAAATGAAATCGTATGGGAATAATACATTTTTATGAACAATAAAAAACATTTAGGTTTTTAGACGTTTCATAAAAATTATTATAATGTATAAAATATAATATGATTGAAATTTCCGACTATGTCACATTTGCATGTGTTGTTAAAAGATATTGATGTAATTTAGTATTTAATGCTAAGAACAGATAAATGAATACGTATGTTTATTGAAACTAACATACTATCAATTAGAAGAATCTAGGATTTCTGCTCTCTTATTATATGTTCCACGACAATAAAACGACTGCCGAAAATGATAACCGAGCCCTCCACCTCATTTGTTGCTGAAAATGTCTCGAAATGAAAATATAGCTCGTTTGTTTTTAAGAACATTCCTGTACAGAATTATTTCCGGTATATTAATATAATATTTACAGCAATTGTAACGGGCCCTTGTAAACAAATCAATACATAATAAATATTAGAAATATTATTTCGTAAATTATTAAATTAAAATATAAATATATACACTCAATATAAGCCTTTATGAAATATTTAATTGTTTTATTTATCTAAAACTCTTTTGATGTGTGATATATTTTAAGGGGACGTAGTACCTTTCGAAATCAAAAGTAGAACATTTTGACAAACTTTTTTCGATTCATAATAAATAAATAATTTTTGCTTATTTAAATATGAAACTTTGCCAGTTTGTGTAATAAAGTGTATAGTTTAAAATATTGGGTCAAGTTTTACGATTGAATTAATATATTTACTTAAACAATATGAAATATGCTTACAAAAATTTAAAAAATAAATTAGCTTACCTTACGTTACCTGATAGATAACATTTGAAAGATGCACAGTAGAACCATAATTTTTATACCAAATTAAAGCTAAATAATGACCTTATTCTGTAAATTTAAAATTTTAAACTTATCTTACATTGAAAAGAATTGAAAAATTAAAAATTATCAAATTTGTATTTGGTAACTTTTTTTTTATGTATCATGATATAAAATAAGATCTAATCATCCTATTAACAAAATTGAGTTTCACAGAATAAAGATCTACAAATACAACACTCATGTAAAATTTTAAAGCTCTGCATTGGAAACATTTTTTTTTAATCCTGTGAGAAAGTGTGAAAATAACTGAGAAAAAAAGTGCTTGTTTTACATTGCATTACGTAAAACTAGCCACTTTAGTCATTTACATTTTTTGTTGCGCAGGACGTAATAATTGTCAGATTTTGAAGCAGTTTGCTTTAAAATGCTCCAAATATTCAACACTATTTTTTGAAAACGAATCTGAAAAATTGAATCTTTGAATGTGCAAAGGTACTAAGTCCCTTCAAATCATGAATTATTCCTCATATATATATATATATATTATTATTATTAATTTTGTTGATTGTCAAAATTATTTAGCTTCGGCTTTTGAGTGATTTCAATAACAAACTCCCATTAAATTACTCGAGAAAAAAACGATTAAAAAAAAAGTTGCAGTTTTCGAGAAAACAGCAAATAGAACAGGAACATTTTACCTCACTATGCAAAAAAAAGAAAAAAAATTCACGGTTCCCATACTGTCATCTCTGTGCTATCCGACTAACTAAATTCTCTTAGTAGATATCACTTGGAACACAAATAACGCCGGATAAAATACGCGGACAAATTGAGCTTGCCAGCGCGCGTTAAGGAAAAATTTTTGCTGTGGGAGTAGAAATCGTTTGCATCAATTTGGGTCAAAATACTACGGAAGATTCAAACTCGTCTGAGCACAAAATGGTGCGCTATTCGAAAACAAGCTGGGCTCAACCACAACCATTTAAGGGTTAAATGTTTTCTTAATATTTTACAAATTTGCATTTATATTAAAAAAAATATGGAAAAATATGGAGAATTTATAACATTTCAGAAAAATTCATGCGCTTAAAAAAAGGGTAACTAATGTCTTAATATTAAGATTTTCAAAATTTGTTACAGAAAAAAATTATTTAAAAGGATTAAAGGTCATATGTTTCTCCTGAAATACGTATAAAATATTATTATGCATCAAAGAAGTGAAATTTATGCATAATTTTAACATTCAAAATGTAAATATTTACCAAATGTATGTATAAATAAAGATATAGACCATCATATATCATACACATTTACATTTATTTCTGTGGGTTTTTTTTCTAAATTTTACACGCAAAGAAAAAGTAATTCTTCTTTAATAAATTTCCTACTAATTGAATATTAATGTCTTAAATTTACATACACATTTTTTATTGAATAATTTTTTTGCGTACTCTCATGTAAGTAATTCCACTTTATCCATATATCTTTAGATTATATTGGAGATCAGAAACTCTGTAAATAATTCGAAATATCAGGTATCTTAAAAGTCCCTGTACTGATGTTTTCAAAATTTGTTGTAAATAAAATGAACTTGAATCATGAATTTAACATAAATGTAATGTCAGATAGAAATCCTAGATATATTTAAAGGGAGAGTTCGTAAACAACCCATGTTATATCTTGACTATTTTATTTTATTGTATATATCTATCTTTGCTTAGATTTTCATTTGTAATTTAAGTTGACAGAAGAGAGAAGAAATTTGGGAGAAGCCTCAACAGAATATTTTCTTTCGCTAAGGTTTTCAATCATGAAAGTGTCTTCCACTGAACCTGAAAATCTGCATAAATTTGTCTCTTCTTCTCTTTTTGAAGGAGGTTCAACAGGCTAGGTTCTAAGGGAAAGACAGTGCATGGAATGAGACATCCAAGGAAAGGAAATTAGCATTCAGATGAATGATCGAGCTGTTTCTTCAAATTTTCTCTCTTTCAATAGAGGACATTATTTGATGTACAAGCATCATTCCAATCCATTTAAGGATTTTTTACATCGAAAAACACAGTGTTATATAAAGAGCAGTTTTTTTTTTTTTTTTTTTTTTTTTTTTTTTTTTTTTTTTTAATTTGGAAGTATTATATCGGCAATGGGGGAAAAGATACAGAATGTTGTCTTTCAATTTTAAGTTTTTGTTCTATGCACAAAATTATTTGTTCTATTCACACATAAATATAACTGTCTTGTCTTGGTTAAATAGGAAAATGACTATCCTGTTTTGCTATCAAGAAAAAAAAATTCAATGCCTTCATTAAAATTAAAATTCAGTATCTTTGTAAGAAAAATTATAAACTTTGCAAACTTTTCCATAGGAACATTCGATAAATGAACAAAAACCATACTTTTAATATTGGAAAATACTTATATGGATTAAAGGAGCAATAATATATTAAAATGATTTCCTAATAACATAAAGTACCCATAAACTATTTTTGGGGTTTCCATACTTCAACATTTTGGATTAAAGAACATGATGAAAACAATTGTAACATTTTCATAATGTGTGATATTTTGCTAATGCCATTTTTTTCTTTATTAACCTCGGGTACATTTAGGTAATTTTAATTGCATAAACTTATAATTTCTTTCCAATTAAAACAAAATGTGATTAGGTAAATTAGAGAGACATAAAAAAGGTAGTAAAGGCTGCTCTACTTCATCTAAATAATTTTCATTACAGTTTTCTCCTTCAATTCTATGGTAAAAAAGTGAGTCTGCACTCATCTGCTGAGAGTTCTTCCGAATCTAATGTATTATTATAGTCGAAAGCTTTCAACAGAGTTAAAATTTTAAGCAGCATTTTTACTTTAAATCAAAAGTAAAGAAATTTCTCTAAACTTGCTAACTGAAAGCTTAGATTAGAATCCCCAACCAAGAATTTATCACACATTTATCTAGAATATTCTTCAGAACATAGTGGAATATATCACCTGTTTTGATAAAAAAAAAAAAAACATGTTTTTGAGAGAGAGAGAGAGAGAGAGAAAGTAAAGTTTATTGTTTATTGGCGTAAGAGCCAGATATGGCTATGATGCGCCAAACAAGATTTAACCGTAGTCTAGACGTGAAGCAATTGAAGAAAAGACACAAATTGGTTGAAAAGAAGGAGGGTCGAAAATGGAGAACCTCTATGGTATCCAGGGCTGCGTCACCTGTGTTTACGAAAGACAGTACACCCCATGGGAAAGAAAAAGATCACTAAGGTGCCTTGGGGTCATGATGCTCGTACTTACCTAAAGAAGGCAAATCCCTGAGGTCCCCTTATATAATCCCCAGGGGCAGGGTGCCTGGCTATATCCCCAGACGCTGAGTACCCATTTTAGTCGCCTCTTACGACATACAAGAGCTACAGTGGGACTATTCTGTCATTCCCAGTCACCACACGGATCCACGTGTCTTTAAACAGCAAAACAAAGAAAACAATCAGAGTAGGTTTATTGAGGCAAAAGTGTTGAGGACATGTTTCTGTTAGTCAGAACATGCCAAGTCTCCCATTTTGGGACCTTTCTCAGCAAACAACTGAAAAATCCATTTAGATTAATTTTATCGCCCCCTATTTGCTATGACTTAAAAAAGAACTATTTTTTGTACATACAATGTTTCTTAACTTTCGCACTCAATTTAATCAATTTTAGTGATATTTTTTTATAATGAAGTAAAAAATGAAAATTTCGCTACAATTCGAAAATTTTTAAAATATAGATCTTTCATTCCAAACGTTTTGGAAATGAAGCAATGTTCTTTAATATTTAATTTAAAAAATAAGAAATATATGTATATTAATTACTTGTGAAGAAAAATAAAATCTTAATCAACGGTTCCAAAAATGGTAGGCTTGGGGCTTAATGGGTTAAGATGGACATATAATTAAATATTGAAGGAAGTGCATCACAAAAATACAATTGTAATTTTTTATACACATGCAAAGCTCAGTAATATCCAATTATCAGCTTTGCATGGTAATTAGACCTTTGAGACAGAATCAATTTCCTTCTTAATATACTAAGCAAATTAATGTGACAACTCTTACGGTGTTGGAAGACTGGGAGATGAGATTTCGTGACTGACTGAGACATGAGATTTGTATTTTCGAAAACTGAAACATGAGAATTCAAAATATCAAGTTCACTTGATACCACAATATGCGCATTGTGATCTTCGAAACAAAATCCTCTACCTTTATACAACATACAAAAAATATAGCTCGCCTTCATTTTATTCATTTCGACGTTGGTTAAAGGCTTTTAAGGAAATGAGTAACGTTCTACGCTGAAATTCTGCTATCATTATACAATGTCACTTCATGCATAGGTATTTGAAACTCCGCCTTCAGGCCATTCGACCATCCAATTTTCTAGGTTAACCTACTATAGCATGTCACGTATTGTATAAATAAAGGCTCTTGATTTAATCAGCAACATTATTTATTTGCTATTTTATAGCACACCCACTTAATGCACAAACTAAATCATTTATAATAACGCCTGTTAGCATTTGATTGTAAAATCAAGTGCTAACAGGACTTAATGATATCATGATCATAGAAACAGTCGGGATACCGGAGCTGTTTACACTACGACCTCTATCGAAGAAGAGGCAAGCCGCTCTGACGTTTTTGTCTACGCGTAAACTGTTTATCGACACCTCTTAATTCATTGGCCCATCTCATTTTTCTAGTATTCTTTTCGTGACGGCAGCAAACCATGATCGCCATACGTAGCCCCTCAACAGCGTTAGCGAGATTTTTAGCTGTACTTGGGGTTGAACCTCACTCTGCTGCTGGAACGGGTAGTGGTTTCTTGCCTGCTTGATATTCATGTAGAATTTCCTTGTCCTGTGTCCAGGACATCATTTGCTTAAGAGGACACCTTTTCTTCATTTACACTCCAGCTGGAATGTCCACCAACTCTTTGGCTACGTAGGTAGGCTTCAGCTGATCGACGCTCACTGAAATCTCTTTCCCTTTCTCAAGACCCGGAACACCTATTAAGGGTGGTTGACAATTTTATAGGGACCCTCGTATGGTGAGTGTAAACCTTTTCTCATGTGATCTGTCCGCAGAAAAATATAGCTGCATGTGGTAAAATCCTTGATTGCGAAAATTGTATTTTGTCCGTGATGTTCGAGTCGTTGGAGGAGAAAGTCGTTGCATTGACTCTCTGAATCTCCCCACAAAAGTAGCAGGAACTACGTTTTGCTTAAGAGGGTATAGAAATTCGCAGGCTAACCTTATGGGAGCTCCATAAATCATCTCCGCAGTTAGGGCTTGTAGATTCTCCTTCTAAGTAGCACTGAATCCCCAAAGTATGGTGGACAATACAGCGGTCCACTGAAAACTGCCATGTACCATTATAGCCGCTTTCAGCTGCTGATGAAACCTCTTGACTTGGCCGTTTGCGGCGCGATGATATGGAGTTGAGTACTACTTCTCTGTGCCTGAAAACTTCGATAGGGCCTCACATAAAAACAGTCAGGATAGCGAGTTGTTTACACTACGACCTCTATCGAAGGTGGGGCAAGTTGCTCTGACGTTTTTCTCCTTCGTGTAAACCACGTTTTGTCTCCTTTTCGCTCATTGATCCAGTGCTCTGTTTACTCTTTCCTTTCTTGTATCCTTCCGCGACGGTAGTAAACCACTATCGCCACACCTACTTTGGTAAGCCGTTGGTTGACTCTCGCAGATCTTAGGGGGTATATCAAGGACATTATTTACAAAACTTCTAGGGCCTCAGGGCATGAATTGAACCGTAGAATTACCACGTATATCCTAAATATTACATAGCAAATGCGGAAAGACACTTGGCTGGAATTTGAGTCCATCTCAAAGTGTTACGTGCCTCGAAGATATGCCATTTGGAATCTATCTAACATTGTACTTATAATTCCTTAATAACTTTCTGACAAATTTTATTGAATTTTAAACTAATTATTATTTAGTAATAATCGTTATCAGATTAATAAAGGTGTAAGTTTCGAATTGACGTGCAAGTAACGTTTTCCAAATTATCAAAACACTTTTTGAGTTGAACTTTTCGAACATGTCACCATATTTTTCGATATCGACTATAATTCTGACAAGACCATAAAGTTGCAAAAAGTAAGTATTAGAATGTAACTGCTTATTTTAGTTTGTTTGGACGTAGAATGAATGACAATGATAAGAAAAATACATAAAAGTTTAGTTGTTTTTGAATTTTATGGGAAATATTATTTTTCTATAGAATTATTTGTCTTTTTCCGGCACCTTTTACATTTGTTCAAATATACTCTATTACTGCACAAAATTATACTTACCGAATAACATAAGACCAGGTCAGAAATCACAGTATTTATATAATTGCACGACACAATAAACTGAAATAATAATAGAGTATATCCCTTGAATGTTTTATGAATAGCACAAATTAATTTGACAGTTTTTCATTTTTTACTAAACGTTCCTGTTTATTTAATTACATTCAGTATGCATTATGTTTTGATATTCTGTATAAAAATAGAGATAAAGTTATAATTAAATACGTTAATTATTAATTTTAGAATCTTTTCCTTAGTCGTAAAAGGGTTAATTAGTAAGAATGTTCATTAATATCACACTGAGGCTACAACAGCTATTGGGTTTTATTCGAAATTTGTATATTAAGAAAACTCCAGCAATAATTTATGAACATCCCTTATAATATTAAAAAATATATCCTTTTATAAGATATTTTTAAATAGTAAAAATTATCTGATTTTTAATAACTGTTAATTATATACATAGATTATTCACTTGAAAATTTATCAAAATATTTTTCTCAGATGTGGAGTAACATTAAACATGCAGATAAAATATCTTCAATATCACTCATGTAATCTTTAAGAATTGCTTAATACGAGGGTTGCTATTTATATTTCTGGCCTTGGCAACAGTAAGTGTTGCTAGGCGACCGCAGACGATTTTAATCGAAAGTTTGATATTTTTAAACATAAATTCAGCAAACGATTTACCATTATAGCTTTATTTGTGTTGTTGACAGTAAATTGAAAATTTCTTCTCTGTCAAAAAATGGAATTGAATCGTGAACATTTCCGTGCCATTATTTTTCATAACTTTCGACGTGGATTGTCAAGACAAGAGTGCTTCGATGAACTTAATTCTTTATACAGCGATAAAGCGCCATCCTACAGCACTGTAAAAAATTGGTATAACGAATTTAATCGTGGTCGATGTTCGATCCAGGACGAATCCCGTGCAGGTCGTCCAAAATCCGTTGTTGTGCCAGAAAAGATCAATGCTGTGCGTGAACTGATAAAGCAAGATCGTCATGTGACATACCGTGAGATAGAGGCGTCTTTGGACATTAGTATGACTAGCATCAATAAAATATTGCATGAACATTTGAGCGTAAAAAAAAAATTTGTTCGCGTTGGATCCCGCATAATCTGACAAACGCTCAAAAAAAGGCTCGTGTCGATTGGTGCAAGGAAATGTTGGAAAAATACATTCAAGGTACATCAAAGGCTGTGTATAACATCTACACAGGTGACGAATCATGGATCTATGCATATGAGCCGGAAACAAAACAGCAATCAACTGTATGGGTCTTCCAAGATGAGGCAAAACCAACAAAAGTTGTTCGAGGAAGAAGCACATCGAAACAAATGATTGCCTGTTTCTTCGGCATTAACGGTCATGTGGCAACAGTGGCGTTAGAGCAACGCAGGACGGTCAATTCTGAATGGTACACGACCATTTGTTTGCCAGAAGTCATCGGAGAAATTCGAAAAAAGCAGAAGAACAGGCGAATCATTCTTCATCATGACAATGCAAGCTCTCACACATCGACTCAAACAAAGGCATTTCTGACGGAGCGAAAGATCGAACTGATGGGTCATCCACCGTACAGCCCTGATTTGGCACCCAATGACTTCTTCTTATTCCCACACATCAAAAATAAATTACGTGGACAACGATTTTCGACCCTCGAAGAAGCGGTTGATGCATTCAAAACGCATGTTTTGGAGTTACCTCAATCGGACTGGAAAAAGTGCTTTGAAAATTGGTTCAAACGCATGCAAAAGTGTATTGATCATCATGGAGAATATTTTCAAAAACAATAAAACCAATTTCGATCCTACATATTTGTTTTTTCATTATTAGGACAGAAATATAAATAGCAACCCTCGTACTTTTGTCGATGAATTTCGAAAATATTTGACAAAAATTAATTCCTAAACCTTTCAAAATTGTCTTATTTATCTAATTCTCAATGTTTCCATTTTATTTCTAGATTCGCTGTAAAACTTTAAAAGTAAACCTTCGCGAAATATTAACCGAAGAGGGAAAAAATGGAAACAGACGCCATTTTATAATAACAAATATTTGAAGACAGCAAAATTAATAAAGGTTTTCATTAGTAGCGATTTCGTTAATAAACATATTTTAATTAGATTGATTACCTTCTTTATTAAAACTTGGTTTAGTACTAGAATAAAGAGCATATCCTATATCTCCACTCAATATTTTTCAATCTATATGCATGCTAATTTTTACTAATTAGAGTTTACAATAGTATGGGAGGTATTATGTACATGCTAATATAATCTCCTATAAATCTTTCAAAGGAAGACAACTTTTAATAACACTTTTTTTTTACTTTTCTATCCTTGTAAACAAGTGTATTCCAAGGAATTTGTAATTGGAACTTATTTTCGAATTTTAGAAAAATTTCTAATAAACACGTCTGGATAATAAACATGTAAAAGTATATTCAACACATTAATTTTCCTCCTATTCTATATTAGAATTAGAATGTATTTTCAAAGTAAAGAATTTAATATAATTGATTAAGATAGCTGAATAACAAATAGTTTGTAGGAAAATAATATAAAAATAAGACATTCTATCGTTCCCTGCCAAGTTTTTAAATTGGCATGTTTAATTGAAATGTAAACAAAGGTTTCATATTAATTGCACTTTATTAAATTTAGTCATATCATTTTACGAATTTGGATAGAAATCAGGTACTTTTCTTCATAAATATAGCAACTACATTTTAAATAACTGCTTTACATGTTGTGACATATACAATTTTTAAAAACAAACGATTTAATCTTAATGTGATACTTTTTTAAGATATTATCTGTTCAACTTTTAAAGGCAAACGATTTAATCTAATGTGATATTTTCTTTAAAATATTATCTATTCAACTTTTAAAGGCAAACGATTTAAACGTTAAGTGATACCTTTTTCAATATTCTTTATTAAGATATATTTTTTTGGCAACACCAGATCATATGTTTGATTTTAGATAATTTACTTGCAACAAACATAAAAATTTAGAATGGAGTTTGGCTCCGAGAGGTAAAGACGAACGTTGAAAAATGGTGCTTGTGTATTTGATTTATGTTTAAAAAGATGTGCTCAAATAAATGTCATGTCCTGAAAACAAGTCAATTTTATTAATAGTCTTCAATACAGTACAATGCACATTAAATAATTAAACCCATTATATATCTTAGAATAACACCATTACTTTCATTTTGATAGTAAAAAATGGAATTAATTCTTTATAAGCAAAAGTATATGTTGAATTATGTTTCATGTCTGTTATTTCTAGTCTAGCAGTTATACATTCTTTATAACAAAATTTTCAAACATATTAAGAATGTTGAACAAATTAGGATTAAAAGAATTTTTACACCGAATAATTATTTGCATTTTTGAAAAGATAAACTTTTGATCGTTACAGTTTTAAAAAGTTTAGATATATTGCTGTAGATATTTTCGTTCGCAATAACAATACCAAAGACGTTAAGCTTATATTTTCTTTTTATCTAGAGTTTTTAAAATTATAGCCAGCTAACGATAGTATTAATAAATCAAAATATTGAGATAATTTAAGAATAGTAGACAATAAATTCACAATAATATATACTATAAAATAGATATATTTATTTTTTAGATTCAAAAAGCACCATTATGTACTAGTTCCATTTAATCCTCAGTATCTTTAGAAATACTATTTAGACACGTTTCCAATATACATTATATATACAAACATATTTGTCAGAAAATATATCAATTATCGAAATTTATTAAGAGTAATTCAAAACGCAATAATTAAGAAATAGAATAATTATATTTTTGTTTATAAATTATGGCATTTTTTTAAAAACATTCTTTATTTTGAATTTATTTTTTTCGTTTCAAATCTAATTTTTCTCTTGATCATGTATTTATTATTGTCTCTCTTTTCGATATATGTCCCATGTCTCTACTTCCAATCTTCATTTCCATCTACGTTTAGAGGGGGGTTCACATTCTTTTTCTTATTATGTTTGTTTGTGTTTCATTTAAATATTTTAATCTCTTTTAATCTTCTGCAAAGTAATAAAAATAAATAGAGATAAAAATAAAATTTATATTGATCTTTTTTGTTAATGAGATATATTATGCATATATCTCTGGGTCTACATAATCGTACGTATTTTATTTAAACATCTTTTTTGTATTTGTGTTATTTAGAAATTTTCGTCACATATTATTTTGTTTCATAACAATTAATGATGATATTTTGATTACATTTGTTTTATACCTTTAATTCTATTGTTATTCCAAAATATGTGTTGGATCGATCCATGAAAGTGTTTTAAATACACTTTCCCTATTCCGAAAGTATGAAACAATATCTTAATTGAATTATATCCATTTTGGTTTTTCATTATTTATTTTCTTTTCTCTTAATATTTTTTATGTTTTCGGTAGATTTGTATTTAACTAGTTTATAAGTTTTAATAAATGGCTTACATCTATTTTGGTTTAAAAATATTATGTATAATTTGAACTTCAGTAAGCGTGAGGTTTCTTTACATCATAATATTTTGTAATTTTTAAATTAGGATCTTTTTAATTTTATTATTTGCTTGGTTTGATAAATTACTGAGTTTTTACATTTAACTATATTATAGTTGTAGGTCTTTTGTTTTAATAAATTCATTAAAGTTGTTTTTAGAAGTGATAATCTGAAATTTAATTTGACTTTTTTTTAAAATAAAAATTACATCCCATTAACCTCAATCATTATATATATATATATATTATTCGTCTTTCGCAAAATCTATCTCTTTGGAAACGAAATTTAAAGGCAATGGCCACTTTTTCTTTTCTTGCTCTTGCACTATTTCTTGAAAACTTTAGTATTATCTCTCATTAAACCACTTTAACAGGAAAGAAATTAGATGCATTCATTACCTAGAAATTTTGATCAGTTGAGCAAAATAGAAGCTATAACCTTCAAAAGAGCCAACGAAATGAAAGGTCGATGTACGAAAATATTTATACAAATGTAACTTACACTATATTTAGAATTAAAAGAAATTTACTGGTGTATTACACTTGTTAGCATTAATTCTAACTAAATTAGTTTTTATGGTGATGTTTACTCTCTTTATTGTACTTCTAAACATTACACCTGAGAAAATTATCCATTAAAGGTGATACTTGTTCTTCAAGTGGCCGCGGTAGTCTAGTGGCAACGGTTTTGCGAGTCGCGGGTTTAAGCCTTTTTGCCACGAAAGACCCGCCGTGTAGCCGGGGCTGATGCACGTTATATCTATCGGGTCCCAAAGTTCTCCCGTTGGCGTGTAGTGGAAGTTAGGAGAGGGGGTAACAGCTCAGGTATAGTCTTCGTCACTTGACTAAGGCTACAAAATTACGAGGTCTGTCATCAGTAGCCCTCATGTTGCTTCTAGTGTGGCATTAATAACACCAAACTAAACTTATACTTCGAAAGGTGTAGGCACACAAAGCAAGTCACCACAATTCTTGTTGTACTAAATCTGTGAGTTTTCTTAAGAATTAAAACATATAACATATTCTTTATAATATTATCATTCCATTAATTTCAACACACGTTTGAATGCCACTGATTCGAAGATGCATACAAAAATATATTACTGTTCCTTATTTGACGTGAATTCAGTAAATACATTCTAACATTTAGTAGTGAAATGAATACACAGAATCATATTTGAAATCTTTGAACTTGAATTACAATCTTCTCACGTATTGCTCCAGGGGTGTATTTCCTACAAAGATTCCCTTTTCCCCTTTTGAGCCTAAAATGTTGACTAGCTCCCAAATTACTGTGATCTGGGAAATGGTTTATCTCATACAAACAGCAACTTTTAAACAAGATTTGTTATTAGTAGAAATCGACGCCGCTTTATTGAGGAAGGAAAAGCGCTAAGAGATCCGCGAATTATTCTTATGATAATTTAATACAATTTTAGTAAAGTTTATCTCTGATTAATATGGCGATAGTTTCATGTAAATCATTTATTATTTCCCAATATTATCAAAAAAGTGTGCATCTTATTTATCATTATTTTATCTGAAATTAGATCATTAAATACTGTCGCTTTTAATTGTTGACAAGGTGGCTTGTCGCTACGAGATGGTAAAAAATTTGATAATATACCTGGTTTTGATGACTTTAAATGATAATTAAAATAAAGAACAGTCATAAATGATAAATATTTTTAAAGATTGCATTCACTTTCTACATTTAGTATTGGTGACTTCATTTACATATCATATTTCTTTTTTAAAGAAAACAATGCTTCGAATTCACATGTGATGAATAAAAATCACTTTCATTTTACTGAACTGGATAAGTATTAGCTATATTAATAATTGAGTTTTTATTTTATTATGCATATTTATATCTCGCTATATGTACAAAGAACATTTTTTTTATTATTTACAAGAATACTTTCCCCATTGAAAGGCTATTTTAGTAAAAATATGAATCATAGTTTCATTATTATTATTTTTCGATGTTTTTGGGTTAGCTGGATCTCCTTGAGAATTCAGACAATGTGCTTTATATTGCCTATATGTTAGAGGTTAATAAACAAATCAATCAAAATTAAAACACTTACACCACAAACTAGATAGACATATATTGATAGCTCTCCTTTTACCTTAAACACAGAAAATGAAATTAAATTTTATTTTACTAGCTCTAAAAACAACATTTAAGGGGAGAATTATCGAATGCTATACCTGTATTCTAATTTCGTTGCTTTCAAATACCAGTTAACGAGAATTAATTTTCCACTAACCAACCGTAAGAGCTTACAATTTAATTGCAGTTATTATCCAGCAAATGGAAACAATTTCAGCTTCTAACTCATCAAAATGTTACTCTGATTGATAAAGATTTTCTATCTAACACGATGGACATACAATTTAGCAGCTCGATCCGGACGATTCGACATTACAGTGATAGCCAGAACAATTCAACGGAATCGGTACACATCCATCAACATTTGCAAACGTCTTGCTTAGTAATACTTCACTGGGTGGGATACATATCAGAGGGACTGCATGATGTCCTTTCGCTCACGAACTCTAGAATATTAATTATAGGGTAGCATGAATTGTCATGTGAATTAATTGCGCTTGTTTATGGCTGAAATTGCTTCGCAGGGCAGCCGGATATGTAATAACACTAAGTATCTTCGATGAATGGATCCCATTCGAACACTAGCTCTTTCTTTGCTTAAATATTATGTTTATCTTTCCGGTGGTATTATAGTTATTGGTTGAGTATTCGAATTGATACTGATTAGGTGTTAAACGAAGAATTTTACTTTGCATAATCAATTAAATCCTTGATTTGCATTAACCGAATAAATTGTATACAAGTTAAATATTACACATATTGTGGTATTAATTACAGAATTTATCCAGAATTTTCTTAGTACATCTACAAATTTATTTAAAAGAAGAAAAATAAATGTTTATCAAGATAAAGATTCTTTTAAAGAAAATTATTCGCTTTGGTAAATTTAAAGTAAAATACACAAAAAATTATTAAAAATTACTTAAAAATCATTATCAAAAATAAAACATTTATAAATATGAATATTATGCTTCTTTCCACACAGTACAATGTTTATTGAATATTTCCCAATATGTATGTATATATAATACCTTACAATGCATAACTTCAGGTTCACATTGTTTTTCTAAAACATTAGAAAAAATAAAAATATATTGATTTATTTGTTTATTATTAATATTCGAGCAATTATTTATTTCTGATATTACACTTTTATCGGTGTAAATTTCTTTATTTATCCAGGAAAATGTATTAATTTGTATTTTTTTTCCTTTTATTCAGAGAGAATTTTTAAAAAATAATAAATATTTATCAAAACGAATCTTTCCCTAAATAAAATTATTCTTTTGGATAAATGTAGTGAAAATACTCACAAAAGAATTAACAATTACATTGAAATCGTAAACAAAAAGGAAACATTTACAAATAAAAATGTTATTCTTCTTTCCTCACAGAAAAATGTTTATTGCATATTTTCCAATATATATTTATAGGTAATATCTTACAATATATTATTTCAGGTTTATTTCTATTTTCTAAAACATTAGAAGAAAAGAAAAATACCTTTACTTATTTGTTAATAATTAATATCTAATCAATTATTTATTTCTGAAAGTAATGACAGCAAATATTTCACACCGCAGAGATAAAAATGTAAATAAAACTTGCTCATAATTTTTTCAATATGCTACTAAATAGCAGCAAAATAAATAAAATCTATTTATGTATTATTAAATGTAATATTTTAATATATAATGGAAATTATTTAAATATTTATTACATTTAAAACTGAAGTACCTAAATAAAAATATATTGAAGAAAATAGCCTTAATAATTTTAGAGGGTCATTAAAAGCTATTGATATTTTAGACGATCTTTAAAATGCATTTATTTTATAAAGTAATTATTTCTTTTTTAGAAATATTTCTTCAGAATAAATGAAATACTTAAAACCACTTTACAACAAACAGATCGAATTCTTTATTTTCTTTTATCCTACTGGTGATTGAGGTCACACACACACACACTAACATATTATTAAACTGGTAAAAAATAAGGTATTAAGCAATTGTTCTATATATTTGTCAATTTAGAGTAATATTTCTTTCGAAGCAAAACAATTCTTCTGTGAAAATGGTGTATAAATGCTACGATAGATTGTTTTGTTTTTTTTTTTAATTCGAGAATCAATATAAAATCAAATACATTTTACTTATGTTCTCTTAAATTTGTGCAGCAAATTAGCAATTAGGAAATACTATTTCCTATTTCCCTTATGAAATTTCTTCCAATTCTATAAAAATTTCATTTCATGTTTGCTTTATTATCTAATAATAATTCAATGATTACTTATTTAAATTTTAATATTGAAAACAAATTCCATTTGTATAAACAAGTACAAAAAATCGATAATACTTATTAAAGATATCCAAAATACATATTTAATACCTCACTCGTTTCGAAAATGTGTGGGTGTCTCATACGTTGAACAAAATAATATTACTTAATTATTTGGAAAGAGATTGAATCCCAAATTTCTTTGTCTGCAAAGACAAAAATTATTTCATTTATTTTATTCAACGCACAGTATCAAATGGATGATTACGATTAAAGCTTAAATGGACTGAATCACATATATAGATGATTTAAATATAATGGGTCGTCTCTTAGAGGAGTCGCATTTTTGTTTTAAATTGAGAAAATAAAATTGAAACTGTAACGTTTCACACAATTAGTAAAGCTCTTTGATACGGTTGTTACAAATAATTTTCAACATATGTATTTCCTGTGATATTGTTTCCAATATAAGCGAATAATATATTTCACAAAGAATTTCTTGATCAAAATATGAATAATATTCTTACCTATTATACTGAATTGCTTTTGAATTCTGAAAACAAGATGCATTAGTTTAATTTTCTATGTTGTTTAGAAAAAAAATAATTGAAATAAAATTGTTTTAAGGCTTTGTTCCTGTGGAATGTATCTCCTTGCTTTGGTTAAATTATAACTACTATCCAATTTTTGAGAAATATGCATAATGGAAATAAAAAATTTATCTATGACTAGGAATCTGGAAAGTAATCAATGTTATTCATAGAAATAACCTTTAGTTTACGTTTAGATTGCATGAATCACATAAAGGGGGAATAAAACGCAATGCATTAAAGTTTTAAAATACACTTCACAAAAATTCTGTTGAGCAAAACATTTTACTTAATTTAAGAAATAATTTTTCTTATTATTGTAAATGTATTGCTTCAAAAGCTCATTGTAACATGTTACATATGTTTTATATTTTCAAAATGCTGCGCTACACATATATTTTAAAATTTTATTATTATTGATTTATTGTATTGATTAGTAAAGTAATAGCTAATGATATAAATTTTAATGCGAAAATGATTTCAGAAAAATTAAATTTTTGCCAAAATAAGAATTTTTATATTATGTTTTGAATAAAGTTTGAATTTTTAGTTATTATAAAATCACATTCAAATTTATATATTCATACAGATCCTGTACTAAATGTTTCGATTTTCTTTCTTCAAAATTATTAAAACCAATTTATAATAAATATTGAAAAATAGTGGCATAGCCTGTCTTATTTCAATACTTAAAAGTACTTTAAAGTGTTATTAAGATAACATTAAGATAAACTGTTCTTGAGATAAAATTAACGTTTCTGTATCAAACTGTTTACAGTCAAGTTTTTGCATATGTATTTTAGAAATATTTTAATAACATAACATTATTATAATGTATATTTTGCTTAAGAACTTCAAAGTAATTATGAACTATTTTTTTTAGAAAACTAATAGCAGACTTTATTTAAATTTAAAATATTTCATATACATATATCACACATAAGTTACCTTATTTGGAATATTTGTAAATGCCAGAGCCTCGCCCGATGTTTCATTTTCTCTTACATTTGATTTAAATATAAAACTTTTCAGACTCTATTATATGTTCTATACTCATTTCTATGCATTTTTTAAAATTATATTTAGCCAAAATGTATTTCAATAAATTCTTTCAAGGATTTCGCGTTATAAAATGACCTTTTACTTTTTTGTTCAACTATATATTAACATGAATAAATCTATAACCAATAATTTACATCCTTTTGAAATAAAACAAATTTTAAAATTAAAAGAAAAGTAGCAAATCTATTGAAATTTACATTATTTTTTTATCTGTAATTTAATGAAGTTATACATATATTTTTTTCATACAACAATATTACATTTGCATTGTATATTTTGATTTGAAGGAGCTTTCTTAAGAAGTTTTTCTTTTAAGAAAATGCTTTTAAATTTCCTTTTTTGCATTTGATTCCTTCATTGAAAACGCCAAGTATTTTTTTAATATACTAATTCAAACAACATTATGATCATAACGAAGCAAAAAATAGTGAAACAAAAAAAAATTCCAAATACAATGCATTTAATAGAAAGCAAAAAAGTTAACGATTCAATCTCTATGAAAGGTTAACTAGTAGAACATTATACAAGTATGAAGAATAAAAATTACAAATAGATGTTAGATTCATGTATTATTCAAATATTAGAGAACAGTAAGACATTAATACTAATTTTAAGAACATTGAAATATCTTTATCTTTCAAATATTATATGTTTCTACTCACAAACTTTACAAATAGTTTTTGAAAGACTCACAAAGAGATATTGCAGTTAAGTATAAAAAAATAGATGCTTTTGAAAGAATTTGTATAGTTCCCGAAAAAAATATAATTACCTTTATCATGTTAAAAAAATTCAAAGTTCATTCTAAGAAAAGTTCATTCTTCACTAAAAAGAATTTTGTTATAATCTTAAAAAATAGTGTCTAGACGGTTGCTAAAAGATTATATCCCTGTTAAATTACAATCAAATCTAAATTAATGTCATAAGTTTATAAAAAATGAAGAAAAAACTTCAAAAGAAATAATATATATATATATATATATATATATATCATCCATCAAAAATAAAATAAAGAATGTAAGGAAATGTAATCTAATCAATAATCGAAATACAACTATTCCTTTTCAACATTTTATTTATAAATTTTGAACTTTTTCTTTGGGATCAGATTACATATTGCAATATGCGAATAATAACAAATATTAAAAATCTAGTTGATTTATTCTGTAATGCCTAAAGCAATCCCAACAGTTTTTTTTACAATTTTACAATACTATTAAAACGATATTGTACAAAGAGAAAATAATAAAATCTTTCCACATCTAAGTATATATATCCATATAAATAAAATAATGAGCGGAAATCAGTTTAGAAGCAAAATTCAAAATTATAACGAACACTTAAAGTGTTATTTTAATTTGAAGGAAATGTAAGAAGAAAATTTTTATTTTTTGATTACAAAAACCTCGGAAAAAGAAAAAGGGGAAAAAATGTTGACTACAAAACAATTAAAAATATCAAATATTAAAGGAATATTAAGAAATTAATATATAGCAAAAAGATAAACTTCATATAATGAATAAGTGTGAAACAAAGTGTGCACAACAAAGAAAATAAAGAAAATAAAAAAAAAAATTCCACTTCCCGTATAAGAAATGAAATATAACATTTATAAACTCTAAATCTAGCTTTGATCTCATTATTTGTTTAAATTATGTTTTATATATACCTTACTATCCAAAATAAAAATTTCATAAGCTAAAATAGAAACTCCAAAAATTCAGGAAGAAAAAAATTGCAAAATAAAGTAATCAAAAAAACAAATCAAATTTTAAAAATAGAACAGGTGGCATATTTAATCTGCATTTTATGAAAATAGAAAAAGATCAACCCAAAAAATAAATCAAACAAAGTAAAAAATATTACATTTACCTGCATGAGATACCTTATATAGCAACACCTTCAAAGAGACCACCAGCTTCAGGTTTGCTTTTTCCTTTTTAGATTCCCACTATTAGCTCACTCTCTCCCTATATATATCTTATTCAAATTTTCAATCGTTAATAAAATACTTTTTATTCACCCATTCAAGTTCAAATACATTTTTTAAAACTTGTAATGGATGACACTGGATGTTAATACAGTTTTTTCAAATATTAATTGATTTAATTAAATTTAATTGGTGAAAATACAATCTAGCCCAAACGCTTGGAGCGATTTCAAAAACTGCCAAACTTGGCGATTTTTTTTTTTTTTTTGGTGAACGTTAACTCCACGAAGCAGACCAGGGTAGCCACATTTAGCAAAATACCGCCAAATAATTCCTATCGCCAAGGGTGGTTAAGCTAATGTGCATTCCAACCATTTAATTTACAGGATGAATTAAGAAACAAGCCAATGCTTCTACTGTGCCATTTGTCTTGCAATGAATTTTGGTAGAGAGTCGGCGTAGAATCTTCATGCCTTCGAATCGAATCTCGTTGAAGCATAAATTTTTTTTATTTGATTTTCAAATAATTAATTTTTTTAGTTATATATGGGAGAAAAATATTTCCCTTATATAAGATATTCAGCGGGATATAAATTTAGGAATAAATACCGTCAGTGACAAAGCGTGTAGAACACTGGAAAAAAATTTCTTTTGCTACATCATATTGTGATTCTGTCATATATATATACATATTTATATTAATTGTAATTATTTAATAAAAAGTATCTGAAAAAAAAAATTGTTAACCTAAGTAGGAATTGACTTAATTTTTTTTTTATATTATTTGTCCTTTGTGCCGTCGATGCTGACTTTACGAAAGATGATGGGTTTTGAAAGCTTGTGAGCCTCATCTTGTGCTTCGTTGAATCGGAAAGTGTTGAATGGATGACATAGCCTGATCACTCACTTGATCGGAATCCTAACGAGAATGTTTGGAAATTTAATGTTTGAAATGTAACTTAGAGCTATTCCGTACCCACAAAACTCCGTTCTAGAACTTTAAATACTTGTGTGGAAATTTTATTCTCACAATTCATTCACTTTGCCGTAATATGATGGGAAAATCCTTCTGCATAGTACTTTGTTGTCAGAAGTTACCACGCACTTTATTAAAGTAACTGAGACGCTATGTATTAGAAAAAGTATACTAATTTTTGCCAAGTTTAACTAAAACTCTTTTACCCTTGCGAAAAAGCAGGCGCAAACGCACTCTTAGACCTGGATTCGGTCTTCTTTCTCTCCAGCGTTTTATCTACGGCAGGAGGGTTTTCACTACTAAAAACAAATTCACCAAATTACGTAAAGATGCATGAGTTATTTAAATAGTTTAATATTTTTTAATTTTTTTAATCTTTATTTACTAGTTAATAACCTTTGAGACTATACGTAATATTTCATATCGGGATCGTTTCACCAGGGCATATTGGTGAAATACAAATTTTCTTTTCATTAATAATAAACTTACCGTAACATTTTATCCAAAATTAGTTGAAGCTTTCCAATTTTTTTGGCATCGCTAGGACAATAATTTTAGCATCAAAACATTTCATTCATCGATCACGATTCATTGAACTATTAAAATGGCGTTTTAGTTATGGGACACGATGAAGGTGTATTTGGATTTGGTATTATCTTATAATACCCATTAAAACTGTTAGAGCAAAGTAAAACATTTCCAACTACTGTTGCAATAAAATAGCTGGTACAAGTTAGAATTGTAACATCCTCTAAATATTTGAAAAAAAAATATTCAGAGTATGGATGGATACAAATTATTATCCTCAATAATTGATTCCCTTCTGTAGCATCGAAAAACTCCTAATGTATTAAATTTATTCCTCATTTGAATTATAAATTTTTAATCCACGCATACTTTGTATAGTAACCGCAAAATTCTTTCTGTAGTACATTAATATCAAATATATTCTTTCGATGTGGTTGATTTGTAAATATTCGAAATGTACCCATCATTTCTAAATCGATGGGTTTCATTATTAACAGAAAACTCAATACCTATATACATAAAAACGAAATACCACTGACTGACTCATCACGAGATCTCTAAGACTATACAACCGATTGAATTGACATTTAGCATAGTTGCTCATTTTACGATGTAGATGATCATTCAGAACAGATTTTACGATATTAGGTGTAACATGTGTAGGGTGGAATAAATTAT
>BMAW01127215.1:118934-183139 GCA_019974015.1 Nephila pilipes | reverse complement strand
TGGCATTCACTGTCCCATCGATGACATGAAGGCGACCAGTTCCTTTTGCTAACATGCATGTACAAATCATAACACTAAACGAGTTTTTTACAGTTGCCTAACTGCTGTAAGAATGTAGCTCTTCTCCTATTCTACGTCTTACATATTTTTGCCCATCACTATCGAATAACGATATCTTAGTTTCATCGCTCCATATAACATGTGACCACTGATAATCTTTCCAATTAATATGTTCTTTTGCCCTCTGAAGTGTCTCTTTCTTCTCTACTGTAAATTTAAATTAGGCATTTTTTGTGGAATATTACCTCTTAGTCCAACATCTGTTCGTCTTCCTCTGATGGTTCTTGAACTGACAGAAGCACCAGCATCCTTCAGATCACTTTTGATGGCCGTTGCTGTCATTCTTCGATCTTAGAAGCACGGTCTTTTTTATTCTTCTGCCATCAACATATGCGGCGCACCTTTTTCTGCCTTTCATTACTTTTTTTTATTGAATTTGTCTCCTGATGTCGTAAATAAAATCTTCGGACTCCAGATGTAATCACCCATCTGTCTTGCAGTTTCACTTAGAAAAGACCACTTTCTCTTAACACATCTCTTTCTAGGTGTCCAATCTACTCTTTTATTTTATGTCATTGACTAATAATATCCATCTCGTTGCTTCTATTGCGACTTTAATAAAATGAAACCAAACTCAAACTAAAGTTTCTTGACTGAATATTAAAATGTTTTGCAAGAAATCCTACTTGTAATATGATTACATAAGAAACAGTCTTCCTTCTACTGAACAAAGAAAAATAATGACTTGTTCCAATTGTAAACATGATGTCAGCTCTGACTGGTATTACTAACATTTAATTGGTTCCCAGAACATTTACAGTTGTCAGTAACTGTTTTGGTTATCTTAGATTAAAATACGCATAAACGTTTTGTATTGCAAATATTTTAATTTTGTTTTTTGGATTCAATAATAAATTCTCTTTAAAATAATATATGCGGCTTTGATTTTGTGAAACGTAAAATTTTCTATAAGCATATAAGTAATTTCCAAAAGTGTCCACAATTTTGTCCACCATTGTATATTGGGTGTAAGTATAAATAAATGATATTTTTCAAAAATATCAAAAATTTTCTTTTGTTTCAGGATACTCTTGATATTTTCAACGTTGATCATTTGTGTTCTGAATTTATTATACTAAATATAAGTCATTATATAACAATTTTAAACTTCACTTATTTTTTTAAATTACAATTTCTTCCGATAAATAGTGATTAATTGTGATTGCTTATTAATGTCTCACTGAGAAGTAGTACGAGGGTTATTTCTGACTGACTTCGCTGTTTCGAACCTCGGTCACGTTACGTGGATGATACCTGAGCTGGCACCTCCATCTCCAAACTTCCACACCCCTAGGAGGAACTGAGAAATCGGCCCAATTTAACTTAAATCAGCATCACTTGAATCTTTAGAGGCATCAAAGTTCAAGTCTACGACTCGTCGAAAACAACACCTGTCGCGAGTCCGCGAACATGACCACTAGACAATTGCCGTCTCTCAATAGATAGACATAGTTTTATTTATTCATAGTGTATCGAGACTAATTTTCTCCACCGTAGTCGCAATAGTGCTGCATTCAATTAAACTAAGAGCTTCAAGTCGTATTCAGATATAATTCACCACGGTCGCAATAGTTGTGTATCCTGGTAGACCGATTGTAGAGTTTGTCATTTTGAACATCTTACAGACAAAATCTGAATTTTACTGACAGATGAAATCTTGTGCGAGTTTACATTTATTCTAGAAAATTTACACACACACACACACACACACACACACACACACACACACACACATATATATATAAATACCTCTCACTAAGCTGTGAAGTCGATATAGGTTTCAATTTTACTGTTGTCATGCTTTGAATCTCTATATCCTTATTTATAATTAATTGAAATTAATTTAAAGTAAAATATTTAATTTTTATAATACCTATACAAAATTGTTAGTTCTGAATTCTTTTGATGAATAAAAATATCTAGATTAAATTCCCAACTCAATATTTGATTTAGATGAATATTTAACGAGATAATAACATTCCTTTTAAGAGCTGTTATTTAAAATGATTAATTGAGTTTATATATTTTTCACGGGTTTATAGATAAATGTATGTATGTTATGAATGGGGTTTAAAATACTTTATTTGTAGTAGTTTAATACATAGCAAACAGCCCAATTAAATGAATTACGGAAGATAACGCATACACCGTGGTCACTTCTATCTTGATCAATTCGAAAGGTAAAATGTCGATTTAGCGGTTTCATTCATGGAGACTGGGATTGCAATCGCCGTCACCATGAAGACGGGAATCATCCCAAAGCCTTTCTAGATGAGCGACCGCTTAGAAACGTCACTGTTCTGAATGACCGGATGTCACATCATGGTTTACTTAGTTCTACTCCCTCGAATGAACAGCTAACGAAAAATAAGCTCTTTCTTTCCCCTCCTCTGGGCCGTGAAAACATTTGGCAGTTCAGAAAGAAAAAAGTTTTTCACAGAGGTGATAAGTGGGCGTAATATCTTGTGCGGAATAATTGCATTTACAACTCTTTCTAATCATATGAAAAAAAATGTAGCCATTTTTAATCCAAATTTCTGAAAATTTAAAAACAGTATTTTCCCCACCCTGTAAGATTTTATATATTTAAAGTTTTAAGGAAATTCTACGCTAATCTTGAAACCATCGAGAATAGAGTACTGCGATGAAGAGAAGAACATATCACAAACAATAGTATGAATATGTATATAATATATATATATATATATATATATATATATATATGAAATTTTTTACTATAAGTATTTTGTGAAACTATTTTAATATCAATTCTTAATTGTTGATTGCTATTAAATTTTCCCTCTCAGTTAGTACCACTATCTCTTATTCTAAATTCCAAATTTTAAAGAAACTCTTAGTAATATATTAAAAACTTTCCTTCCTTTCGGAATGATTGAGTGGTTTTATTAATGATTAATTGTACTTGTAGCAACACGAGAGCTATTGGCAACGGACCTCGTATTTTTGAACCTTGATCAAGTAAAGAGAACGACACTTGAACTAGCACCTCCTTCTTTTAACTTCCACACCATGCCAAAGGGAGGACTTTAAGCCATGACAGAATTAACATGCATCAGCTCCTGCTACACCGCAAGTCTTTAATGGCATCAAGGCTTGAACCCGCTACTCGACGAAAACCTCTGTCCGCGATCCCACGACGATGATCACTAGGCAACTCCTCTTTTCCTCCCACCTCTCTTAAGGAATCACGATGTTAACATATAGGGTAGCTAGCTTTAGAGCCGAGTAATGCCCAAATGTGTTCCGAAATTTTTTTTCTCTCTAGTCCTTCACCAGCACATGAAACAGCTCCCTTGATTAGCTAGTCACATAAATTATTCTTCTGACACAAAATTAATTTTAATCGATTGCATAACTTTTATGGTTTCTAATATTTTATCCAGCTTCTTACAACTTTTAATATTTCTTTTTTTAAATTTTAATCTTTTAAGAGGCAGTTTTTTCAAATATTTTTTCATTTAACTTTAATTTCTGAGCAATAGGCTGAAGCAACTTACCCTCAGACAACTGATTGAAGATTTATGGCCGAAGAATCTAAGTGTTCCGTTAACCCTCCAACCTATAAAACTTTTGTATATCGAGATTTAAGTTCTTTAAAAAAAATTGGATATACATATATATATTCAATATTCAATATATATATATATATATATATATATATAAATTGAATGGATTAAATTATTTTTCTCACTAAAACAGTTATGTGTAGTTTATTTTTTAGAGATTAAGGGGACATAAAAAATTAAACATTATTAAAATTTATTTAAAAAAATTATCAATAAGCATTCAGTTTACTCATTTGCTAAAATTGTACTACGAATTGTTTGCTTGTATTAAAAAAAAAGGAAAGGAAATGTGTAAACTTATTTTTGAGTAAAATAATTCCTAAAGTCTATTGAAAATAGCTTTTTGCTGAAGCCATTTAAAAATAAAACTCATATTTATTCTTAGGCAATAATTTCCATTGTTTGATTCGAGGCTATCTTTAATAATCTACTTCTGGATAAAATATGTTCATTTGGTTAAAATTACATAAAATTACTCTCGTTTACATGTTTTTCTTGGAAGATTTTAAACTGCATTCATTTTTTTGATAGTTATTGGTATTTCACTGCTTATAATTATTGTTTAAACTATTACACATAAACTCGTGTGCGCGTGTGTGCCTTGAACTATTTCAGGCTTTACATATCGCCTCTTTATTACAAATACCCGTCTTAAAGAATTAATTACAACCGTTCACAGTCGCCAAGTCATCAACCATACTCTAATAAAATATCTAAGAGAAAAATAAAATTCTTAAGAATAAAAATATATTAAGAATTATGTTGCTAATAGGACAAATACAAAATCATAGCAAAATCAAATACAAAGACATTACGATGGTACAAACTGTTAAAACATGTATCAATAAAAAACATTATCATCCAAAGAAAGTGATTAGAAATATTAATTTATTAAAGTATTATTTTGAATTAAGAAAAATGAATAACACACGCACGCACGCACGCACACACGCACGCACACACGCACGCACGCACGCACGCGCACACACACACACACACACACACACACACACAGCATTTAATTTGTTGTCAATTTTATAATCTTTTACAGAAGTTTTTGACACTCATATAATTAGTATTTGATTATATGATTTTTGGTATATGATTGCATTGAATTAAAAGGGAAATATTCAATCGACAAAATTTGATAAGAATCGGTTTCCTGAAATATCAATAAGTATATAATTTTTGAGAATCAAGCATTTTCAATGTTTTTAGTTATTCATTTTTATTTCAGAATTATTGGACGCAGCTGTTTGCTGTTGAAAATACTTTTTAATATCGAATTTTCAGCCATTAGCCATTTTTTTTTTAAATTAGCGTAACCTTTCCTGTTCTGATATTTTTACCTTTCCAAAGTTAAATTGGATTCTTCTATCTTGAAAAACCTTCTTACATATAAGGAAGTGTAACTGAAAACAGAAAATCGCTCATTGAGAAGTTTCTGTTTTTGTCCACTTTAATAATGCCCTACAACAAAAAAAGGGAAGTCATAGCAATCCCTTTGGAAGAAAACTTTTGTTGTTTGGCAGTAAATGATTACTATTTCTTTAGAGGAAAACCTTTCAATTCCAACGATCAAAACCTCTCAGTAGAATAGAATTTTTGAGAGGAAACCACATATTTTTGTAAGTTTTATTTTTCTTTTCACGCAAACAAAGGGAGGAAATATTTTTTTTTATAATTCCATCTCTATGTTCTACTTTATTATATCGATAGAAAAATAGAATTTAATTTGTCAAAGTGTCAAAGAAAGATAGATTACACTAAATTCGTTTTGAAAACCTTGCAAATTTTTTTTCTTCGGTGATGTACCTTTATATAAACTTGGAATTGTATGATAAAGCTAAAAATATTTCTAAGATAAAATTACTATTAATATATTAAAATAATATACTCATTATTGCTCAAATTTTGATTATTTAAATTACGTTAAATTCAAATAATACACCTGCATTTTTCGAACTGTTTTTTGGAGTTTTACATTTGAACTTTCAAGAGCTCTGAAGCAGCCTTAAATGGAAATCAAGGATTAATGATTATTGAAAGCTGTTCCCTTTTAAAAAGTGAAAAAGGATTTCAATAGTTATCAATATACGTAGGAAGTGCGCTGTCTCTGTTTTTGTCACTAGCCCTCAAAACGTAGATGAAGTATCAAAACATCTTATTTTTAAATAATTTTACGCTAATCTTTGTTATCCCCCCTTTCAGTATATAATTTTCCTTTGAAATAGGCTCTCTTTCATATATTTTTAATTAATTGAAGGCATCAAAATGTTTCAAAAGGACGTGATTATGATAGTTTTTTGTCATATATATTTAACCTTTGAAAATGGTACCACATTTGTAGGCTTATCAGCAAAAGTATTTGTGTCTATTGAGCATTTATTTTCATTCTTAGCAATCGGTAAGGTGAGTCATCCTTCTAGAAGTGGTAGTAAAAATGCTCTCCTCGAGGAATTACACAACCCATTTTATCACCAATGTGTGTACCAATGTCAAAGGTTTTTCTCACCATTTTCAATGCCAAATTATCAGCTTTTATTATAACATAATAAAACGTACTCTTTTAGACCCCAAAACGTGGACAAAACACAAACAAACTTTACTAAAAAATTACGAATGGAGCAAATAAAAGTTATGCATCTAATAATTTTTACTAATTTATGATTTAGAGTCGACATGCCAATCATTTAAATTCTACATTCTTAGTATTTCTGAAATGCTGTACATCAAATTCTAGGAAACATAATTTTTAACTTTAAAATTTACTTAAAAAGACACATTTGTGAACGTATTAAAAAAATTCGTAATATAAAATCAAAACAGGCATTTGAAAGTTTGTAAGTCATTCTATTAAAACTGGGAACCAAAATTCAGAAAAAATTATTGTGATATGACATGGCGCCAAATATTGGAAACTTTCTTTCTTGCGAATGATTACTGACAAAAAGTCAGCAACCCTTACTATCTCGGAGATAGTAAAGGGGAGTATCTCTCCTTTGTGAGTACAAAAGTTTTACGATACCTCATGCGGCGTATGGGGGAATTCCCGATGTTCCCCGAGGGGGAAAGAAATTTTTTCCTCAAAACGCCGAGTGGAAGAGATATTTTGACTTATTAAAATTATTGAAATATTAGTTAAAACTTGTCGCAAACGTCTAAATATTGCATTGTTAGGCGAGTACGAACGATTCCCAAAGTTTCAAAGTTCTAGCTTGATGGGAAGTTGGTTAAATTAACGATGGAAAATTTGATGACACACACACACCAAGTGAAATTCAGAAAAACGTTTTAATAAAATACTATAGCTTTATTAGCATCGAGGATAAGCAAATAAGTGTAATTTAACAAAAATTGGTGCAATTCATACTTCCAGTCGATGCAGCATCAAATGCCTCCTTGAAGTCTAATGCAGGTTTTTCATGTTCATTGGATATTTATGGGAAATAAATTGTTACATGGGAGAATCTGATGATTTTTGTTACTCTTCCAGAGATTGCATAACCCTTTTTATCTTCAGTGTATATCACATTCGAATTCGCTTCTTTCGCCATCAACACTGCCAACGTGTCAGTTTATATAATCTCAGAACAAAACTACCATGAATTTACTGTTATCGAGGATAAGCAAATAAGCCTAACTTAAAAAAAATCTGTACAACAGATGCCACCCGTTGAAGATCTTTGCACCTAAAATGTATGCTGGAATTTTGCACGATCTTATTCATATTCAATATATATGTATGGGTAATAATTTGTTGAAAGTGAGAATTATATTATTTTGTTGATATATTGTGTAAGTTTATAAACATTGATTTAAATTGTTAAAAATGAATATAATGATTTATTTCCCTCTTAATTATATAAGGAAAATTTTCCGGAATACATTAGCATTCATTTCAGTAAATGAATATATATATATATGAAAAATAGTGAGCTCTAATAGCATACTGTCTGCTAAAACTGGAGTATTTAATAATGCCATTAAATATATTTTCTCCATTATTTATTTTATTAAAGTTTAAATTTGTAGCATAAAACTTTTGAAATGTATCTATAAATATTCTTAAGTTCAAGATTATTACAATGAAATAAACTCAAAAATCAATATACAGGCTGGAACATTTAAATTAAATAAAATTCATCTATGTAATAGTGTTGTTCCTCCAAAATAACATGAATGTAACAAGTTTTTAAACTTTTTTAGATCAAAATGTTTTTAATTTAAATATAAAAATTTAAGACAAAAAGATCTGCGAAATATCATTAAATGGTAAATCTTAAATATAATTTCCACTCCTTTGATAAAATTGACTATCTAGAAATATTTTTCTACTGGTGATATATTAAATGTAACATTCCATGCATAGAATAATCAAAATTTCATTAAAAATTGTTAAATATTTATATGAGATTCAAAATTTTTATAATTACTAATCTATTATTTTACTATTTATAGTTACACTGTAAAAGATAAAAATCTATTTATCTTTCATAATTTTACTATATTATAAGTTTGCAAAGTATGATGAAGATTTGAATTATTCGAAAATTATGCAAAATTACTTTGAAATTCTCAAAAAAAGGGATTAATAATTTTTGTTTAAGATACTTTTCTCAGTCTTTTTGATGAAGTGTAATTATTAAAACAATTTTAGTGCGATTGTTTCAAAAGATGTGATTAAAGAGACTCTTCAAAAAATAATAAAGATATGATTATTAAGCAAAACTGGTCTGAAAATCCACTTTTACATATTTATTACCTAAGGATTCAATTAATTCATCTAATATTATAGGTATAAGCGCACACCCCTTTCACTTTTTCAATATGGCATAATCTGACATGAAAAAACTGAAATTGTGTTACGGCTACTTGTCGACACTGAAGCTGTGTCAATAAGACAATGGCTCTACCGTTGTATGAAAACATTAAGAAAAACCTATACTAGATAATATCAAGAAAGTTATGGGAGCGTAAGTCACATTCTTTCAAAAAAATATGGGATCTGGAAATATTAATGCTTATTATAATGTAAAATTATTTGACTTTATAACTACGCGAGAAGAGCGACAGTATAAAGAACAATAAATATTATACTTTGTGTAAATATGAGTAAATGGGAAAAGTATTTCATATACTTAAAAATAAAAATTGCACGAAATTCAGTTAACAGTTCCAAGAACTTCCCTCTCTCGATTATTAAATTTTTTCATAAAATAATAATTGTATAAGGTTTTTTTATCGGAGCAATTGCATAATATCCTTGAAGACTTTATAAAAATAAAGTCTAAAATTTTAGGTATAAGATAAATATTTATGACACCAAAACGCTTTGAGAGATTTAAATATAAGAGCTATAAAATTATGCTTCCTAAGAATGTACTGTTGGTAAATGAATAGCTTTTCCAAATTTTATTTCTTTTGATATGAAATTAAATCTGTAATTGACAAATAGAATTAAATAGACAGTTTTTGTACATCCTTTCATTTTTTTTCTAACTAAATATATTTTTCTAGAACGGCAATTTTAAGATATTGCCCCTTAGAATTAAAATTATTCTTTTTAAATCATAGCTTATTTTTAAGTAAGTTATAGCTTCTTCGATACTAAAATTGGAAAACGCAAAAAATGAAGCTGTTGAGTTAGTAATGCTCTATGTAAATATTTTAAGGTAACAACAATCATTCCAGGACGAAGAAGAAGTTTATACAATTCTGATGACAGGAAACTATGTGTTTATTCAGCTGTATTTCTCCCAAAAATACTAGAAGCTCCGTATCTTTTCCTTTTATTCTGTCTTCTTCCTTACATAAAGATTCTTTTTATTTTAGAATTACTTTTCATGTACACCATATATTTGCTGTAAGAACTCTTTATGAAAATTAAGTACTTCAAGATAAACTAATTAAAACAAATAATCATATAAACTTATAAATAATCATATAAACTTATAAATAATCATATAAACTTATAAATAATCATATAAACTTATAAATAATCATATAAACTTATAAATAATCATACAAACTTATAAATAATCACATAAATTAGAATTATTTCCAGAATATATGAAACTCAATAACTGTAGCTAAAATTTATTCATTTTTGGTAAGTGTTTTAAAAACTTTTTAAAGCTAGACAATACAAGTAACATGCACTTAAGAATAGTCAAATATAATTAACAAATCAGTAATAAAACAGAAAACCTTTCGTATTAAATCTATTAGACACCCACACACCGCCCCCCCAAACATTTAATTTTTTCTGGTACTAAGAATGAAAAAAGACTCTGTATTCCACAATAAATATTGTTTACCTTAATGGGTATAACCACCTCTTTTATTGTGTCTTGTGTCAAAACCCTTTTTGAACATTTTGTAAATCTTACAAATATAGTTCATATAATTTTATATTATGTAATGCATATTTCAGTGTCATGATATTCATGTTAGAACAGGTATTTACTTTAGTTATGAATTATACAGAATGATTTATTTCCCTTATTTTTCGAAACAAATATTTTTATATTTATCATCCTTACCTGAAATGGATAATTATATCACAAAATTAAAAAAAAAAACTTACATTCGTATTTTATTTCGAAATAAAAGACACATGTGCGAATTGGTTACCAAATAGAAAAGTTTTCATATTTAAATTCGGAAAGGATACTTTTTAAAGAAAATAAAAATATTTGAGGAAAATATGAGAAACAAATGTTTCTTTCCAGAATAATTTGTTTTGACACACAAATCATGTGGAAAACACAATCAATAATTCTTTAGAATAGATATATGATAATTTCTATTTCATGTACCTTTTACAACTTAAGAATTCTGAAGAAGCTCCGGAATTCTTGAACACATCGAATTTTGAAAGTAAGACTGACAAATTTACTCCCATATATATCGAATACAAGATCAAAAATATTTCTAACAAAAGGAAAAAAATCTCCAGGAAAGCTTATCTCTAGAAATTCGTTGTCAATACAACAGGAAAATGAAACTTTTCTAGAATTTGAATTTCAATTTCTAGTTTGTGAAAATAATCACAAAAGGAATGCAGTTTTACCATTCAAAATCTCAAACAAATGTAATGAACTTCTTCCAGCAACAATATCTACTAAAATGATTCACCAATATTCTTTTTTAGTTCGATGAATGAAAAGAAATTCACATTCAAAATCAATGAAAAAATGATTTACGCCTAGATTGTGTTTCTCTAGAGCCTGAAAGGTTTCTCTATGTAGTATCAACAGAAATCTGCATTGTCTGATTGAATAGAAGAAATATTTTTCGAGATCTCTATGCATTTATCTGTTATTTTAGAAGTTTCTTTCCACTACATATTCTCAGAACAAATGGTTCGATTATTGAGTTTAAAATAGATTTAGTGAACATTTTGAAAGAAATTCATTAAAATTAATTACCATCAGTCTTTTAAACAGGTTTAATCCATTTATAATTTTGAGTTGTACGGAGCACCATCAGCTCAAAATTGTACTGGATATTATTTAAAAAATATGATTAAGATAATTTCTAATAAATGAAATTATTTTTACGAATTTTCAGAGTGTTTACAAGGCTTGATTGAAAAGTAAAGTCACCATATCCATAATTTTTCTGTTTATTACTCAATTTTCACTATTGTTGAATTAAAAGCCGAATGTATCTTCTATGTAACATATTATTCACTTTGATGTACTTTCAATCCCTTTCCAAGCACTCATGCCGATTAGTAACTGGGAAACCTGTCGGAGAAGAGTCTCAGGGTTATTGTCAGCACTGGAATTTAATAACAGCTTTCAGCTGATAGTCAGAGCAAAAGTGTTGTACCAAAAGCTTTTCTTTATGAAAGATGTCAGTAAAAGGTTAAATGAAACTAAACCTCACTGCTTTAACATAATCTCCAAATAGATAGCTATCTTCTTCAATTCTCAGCGCACCAACAATACATGGAAGCAAAGAATATAAATGCATTACTTGTAAATTTTTAATGTATGTGAACATTTTAATGTATATGAGCTTTCAGGTACAAGAATTTTTAAAAAGGGGAAGCTATAAGCATAGAGGTATTATATTTCACTCGTACGTTATTTAGATACATTATTATGATACTCGTTTATTTAGATACATTATTATGGAGAAGTTATGGATACTTGTGCTTATATTATTATTTATGTCCTTTTTAATTATTGTGGATCAGCGCAACGATTTGGACAAAAAAAAATTAAGATCATATTAACAAATTTCATTTACTTAAAATAGATTCACTTGTTGTTATTTAAAAAAATTATATAAATAGTGAGCTTCCTTATAATAAGTAACTATCTACAATATGAATGAGGAAAAAGGCAAAAAAGAGACGTAATAAAGAAATTGTAATTTTTACATAAGTCTTAAATTATCTTTTTTAAAAAACTACTCAGTATTATTGAATGCATTTTATTCCATTTGACTTACATAGAGAGCTAGTCTTTTTCCTTTACATGTATATAAATTATTTATACAATGGAAACATTTTGTTAAAATACTAGGACTAAAAACCATATAATAAAATTGGAATTGAAAAATGTTCACATTTTATATTGACTTTAAAACAGTTGTAGTTTTATTACATGAACATGAACTAAATTTAAGAAATATTGTTATTTAATTTTTTAAAATAGATTATAAATATGGGAATTACCATGCAATTCTGTCCAGGTACGTGATCCAAGTCGTTATTCAATCTAATTACGATGCTAAGAAATAGGGGAATACATGGTATCAACAAAAATGTGCAAATATTTACATCATTGACTAACATCAAATAAAATATCCATAATTTAAAACATAGTAAAATACAGAAGAAGAAAACTTCATATGCAAATCAGCATTTATGCCGGCAAAAACCAGGAAGAGGATAAAAGTGCAGAAATCCTGATTACACAGAAGCTCTTTTTTTTTCACAGTCTCAATCGGAAAATTCAATTGTTCAGCTTCTTTTTTGAGAAAAAGTGACAAGAAAATTTCTCAACTACGTGATTTACCAGAATTCATAGCTTGGCGTATTTTAGGGAGACTTGTCTAAGGGCTGATATTTTACAGTTGTGGGATCGATTCAAAGAAACAGGGAATATTAGACGTTGACCTCACATACAAGACTGTGTCATCTACATCTTATCACCGTAAATGATGACTGAATAAATCCTGTTAACGGCTTGTCGAGACAGACGAAGCTTGTGAAGTTAAACAGACTGGAATAGGCTTCATCTGGGTGGGTCTCCATGCCTGTAGGCTAATGGTGTGTATTCTGTAGAACTTAAGACATCCTGTTGCCCGAAGTAAGTGGTCTTCTGAACATCAAGATTTGGTGATACGTTAAGGGAGTCTAATGTTTTTTACACGTCACATTAAACTTTTTGCATTATTTCCAAACAATGCTTTTTTTGTCACTTACTTATAACTAAATTGTTGCCCTGAGGCATCTTATTATATTCTTCCCACCGTTTTAAGGAATTAAATCTCCCATACAATTTTTGTACTGGTCTTTATCTGTATTTTGTTAAAACGCGTACTTTCCATATTATGCCCATATATAAATAATTTTGAAAAATGTAAATATGTTTAATTTCTAAACACACACACACACACACAGAGAGAGAGAGAGAGAGAGAGAGAGAAAGAGAGAGAGACGCACAAACACACACAGTAAATATAACAGATCATTCATAAATATTTTGAAGTTGATCCCGAAAAAATAAACTGCCTAAGTCTTACATAGATTGATTATGAAGAACTACTTGCAATTTGCGGTCTCATTATTGAATAAAAAAGTCTTATTTACAAAAATACCAAGCATAAACAATTTTTTTTCCTATTCTGAGCATTTTATATAGCTTTTTCAGCAAAGAGCTTTCCACCCACAAAATATTTAATGAATCACGACGTTAAAATAGATGCTTACTTGAAAAGACAATGTGAAGAGAAAAAGCTAAAACACTTCATCAACACGGATTTCAATAATCTATAATTCATTAAAAGCCGTTCACTATTTTCTTTAATTTTCATTGAAAGGAATCGATCTATATGCATTTTCCCCCAGCCATTCCATATATATATATATATCTTATATATATATATATATATATATATATATAAAAGTTTTAGCATTGTTTATGCCTCTTAAGACAAATGTAATGATTTAATATATTTAAAATTAGTAGTTTCAGTTTTACATTATAAATATAGTTCAATTTTTACAATTGCTTTTGTTTTGTAATTTATTGCTAACATATTTTTTATTAGCCTTTGCATAATGTTGTAAAAGTATAAAAAGTAACTTCTTATAAACAAATCGGTAATAATTTCATAGAAGCAATATTAATTATGGAAAATTTTTCAAGTGCAATATATATATTTCTTTCTTTACATTTTTAATGTGAAATGCTTTAATACACCATCCATGATTATATTAATAAAATCAACGCCCATCAAAGATTTTAATGAGCTTTCAAGAGTGTAAAATGCATTAATAATTTTGGTTCATAAATCTTAAATACATTTTTATGAAATATATTCATAAATGGTATATTTTCTCTCAGTGACAGCTTTAGGTTGAAAGAAATATTCTAGAGATAGGTATAGTTCCTTTTTTCTTCTGTTTAATCAGGTAATTAAAGAAGTGGTCTTTACCTTATGAATGGAAATGAAATAACAAAAAAATATACTTCTTTTGTGAATAAATCATACATAATACAAAAAAATATTACTGAAATCCTAAATAATATAATAAACCTCTGGCAATAATTCCTAGTCCGAATGTAAATTTTTCTGAGTTTTACTTGAGGCAGCATTATCATCTCTGACCACGCACGTGATTTTTTTAAGAACAATTAAAATTAATATCCAGTAGAATTTAAAAAACCCAATTTAATACACATTAATGGAAAGCAAATTTATGATTTTTTTTATAATTCGTATTGAAAAATATATTAATACCGAGAGAAAGAAAAATTTTACTAACCATATAGTTTTGAGTAATGTGGTCAAAAATGTGAAAAACAATTATTTGAAGTCCTATGCTTTAAAACACATTTCAAAAGTCTAGGGGTGACAGGCAGAAAGATATAAAAAGAATTACTTTGAGAGGTACTTGAATATAAAAGGAAAAAATGCTTACAAAGTTTTTTTTAAACATATTCAAAATTTTTAATGCAATTATTATTTTTCTTGTGAAATGTTTTATTTATATTTACTATTAAGAAAGTTTACTAAATATTTAAGAGTATTTCTCACATTTAACCTTTATTGTATGATCACTCCCTAGATGTGCAGAAATGACAGCTCTTGTAATTCAATCCTATTAGAATCTACTTGAATGAACAACTATTTTTAGGCACTATTTTTTTTAAGACGTAGGCTGAAATAGAATGTTACCTACGTCTGTTATTAAAAGCTACGAATTAAGTGTGTGTGTGTGGTATTATTAGATATAATAAGGAAAAAAGACTAACACGGAATATATCTAACATTTCCAAACCTTAATGTTATGTAAAAATTATGTAATGTAATAAGAAGAATTATATGAGGCAAATGTTTTAAGGTAAAAAATTTATTCATTAAATTCTACTGAGACTGTTGGATGGAAGCTCTTCGAATAAATCTTGTGTGTTACTATAGCTTTGCTCTTCATGTTTTATGTTGCACTATAGAAACTGCAACATTTTTAAAATCAAAAGAATTAAATTTAAAAAAAGTTTAATGTTATTTTTCCATCTGAATGATGAAGTTTAAAGGACCATTCCATAAAATCACGATATCTTGATTGCATGACCAATATTTAATTTGATTGTATTTTCGAGGGTTTTAGAATTCTCATTTGCCTCTTAACTCAGTCGATAAAATATATGTGAAAATTTTATAAGCGCTAGAATAATTGAATAGCATAGTCTTATAATTCTTCAAAAGACTAATCAGAAATTTTATTTAGAATAAATTTTTTATTTCCTCTCATTGTTCAAAGTAAATTATTACATATTTTTCAACAGTTTAAGTGACTATAGAAACATGCTCAAATAGAATGGTGTAATTCTGATCTACCAATTATTACGGAATGTCGTTAATTAAAAAAAACGCTTAGTTTTATTCATTTGTCTTTAAGTTTTGTTTTTAATTATATATTTTTATTTGATATTTGAGTACTGCAAAATAGTTTTAACTGCAGATTACTCAATACCCCCCCCCCTCCGTTTAGACGTACCATTTAAACCCCCGGTTTCTGAGGGGATAAAAAATTCTTAAGCAACATGGTTCCACTTCTTAAAGAACATTTTATGTTAGAGTATGGAAAATCTCTATTTCGTAGATAAGTTTCGCTTCTTTTCAAAATAAACCTCCTTAAAGAATGTTACATAAAAGTATAGTAAATATTTCCTCTGAATGCTATTCACAATGTGACACTCAAAAATAGTCTCTGAACAAAAAAGTAAACATGGGGGAAAAGAGAGATTCGGGAATGTTGGTGGCATAGTGACAGAAAAAATATCAATTGCCTAATTCTCGAAGTCATATACTCCCCGAAGGAATTACAGTTTCAAATACCCCTAAAAATATCTTTTCAGTCCTTGGATGAAATAGAAATCGTTAAAATCCTAGGATTATTTTTCTGTAATAGAAGTTTCAATTTCACGGGTTTTGATAAAGTGTATATCAGGCACTATAGATCGAGAAACCATGTGAAGTAGTTTTTGGCGGTTCTGGAGTCCCACAATATAGTTATTTAAGTTGGTAATAGTAGTACACTTAAGAAACAACTTTGTTTCAATTTTGGAAAGGGATGTTATTCTATGGAAAGTTGTTCGCATCGAATTATGGGGGAAACATTTAGTCAAGGACATTTCGTAGAGAATCAGTGTTAGAATTGAGAAATTGATAACTTATCGCAATTTATCCAGCAGATGAGACAATCTTCGCTTACTTTGAGGCGTATTCAACTGATGCAAACCATTGTTTTGATTGTTCTTAGAATTCCGGTGTATATAATGATGAAATCAAAACTCATAGATGAATACAATAGCTCATAAAGACAATATTAACTCGTTTCGGCACATATTCAAATTAACTATGAATCACTATCAAATTTGAGTTGGTGTCATTGAACAGATGGCAGCACACATTGGTAGCACGATCTTGCCTAAGTAACGACATCTGTCATTGAAAATAAGTACATTTTTATTTTTAAAAAGAAACTTTTGGTGATAAGGGTACTGTTTGAAATCAAGAATAAGTGAAAATCCATCAAAACTAGTGGAACATTTAGTGGAAATGAAATAAACGTCTGATATGTCTTGTGTCTCTAGAGAGCATCTGCTTTAGTGAAAGAGATATAGTATATCAAGTAGAGCTGATAATCGTGCTAATATTTGCAAAATCATAGGCTTGATTCTAGGACTTCACAACAGATTTACAAAATGTTGTTTCTTATGTCTATGGGACAATAGAGCAACTGACAAGTATTATCTTGTTAAGACGGTTCTCCTAAAAGGTTATTATTTATCGAGGCAAAATAACATTAAACACTCCCCTCTGATGGACCAAAAGCATATATTTCTTCCTCTTTTACGTATAATGTTATGTCTATTTAAAACTTTCATGAAGGCTATTTAGAAAAACTTAGAAAGTTTATTAAAAGTCACTTCCCAAATTGGGCTATGTGACCAAATGTTAAACTCAAAGAGAGAAATTTCACTGGTTCACAGATTAGGAAATTTTTGAAAATTTCAAAAAAATGTTAAATACTTTAGAGATGACTGTTTGGAAAGCATTTTCTACTATGGTTCACGGTTTTCCGGACAATACCAAAGTCGAAAATTACTAAGAATTAATAAATGGATTCTCTACACAATTACGAAATGCTAGGATGTCTGATGTCACTCAAAATAGAATTCGTCGGAAACATAGGAGCTGTTAGTGACAAACAAGGAGATATAATCCATCGGGATATAAGCACATTGGAACAATGATACCAAGAGAGAAGAGGTTACTTTGCGTTGGATTTGGGGAGTAAGGATGAGTGGGTGGGGTTAAGCATTTCAAACCGTAATTTGTGGATTTTTGCCATGGTAATCGCTGAGATGTGAGACAGCTCATTGTCTTGGTGAAACTGAATTTCTTTTACTGCAAATATGGCAGGTTTTTCGCAATTTTTGTCTTCAGTTTGTCAAGTTAATAATGCGTAGTATGTTCTTGTATTGGTTTTTTCTGTTTGAAGATAATCCATTAATTTAACTCCATGATTTTTCCAAAAAATAGTCGCCATCATTTTTCCAGCCGAAAAAACAGTTTTTGCTTTTTTTGGAGCCGATTCTTTCTTCACACTCCACTGTGTCAACAGCATTTCTGTTTCGGGTGTATAATGGTGTACCCAAGTTTCATCTACAGTTATTAATCGGTGCTAAAACTCTGATTTATTGCGCATAAACAAAGCGCTGGAAATGTTCATTTGAATAAGTTTTCGTTCTAAAGTGAGCAAACTTGGCACCTAAAGAGCGAACAACTTCCTCATGCCTAACTCTTGATTCAACATGTGGTTAACACATTTTTTGGACAAATTCATAGCCTCTGCTAACTCTTTCACTTTAATTCAATGGTTGTCTAGCACCGTTTGGTGAACTTTAGTGATGTTATCGTCAGTGGATGCAGTTTTTGGACGTCCCGAACGTTCGTCGTCTCCCAAGCTGGTGCGTTTACGTTTAAATTCGGCTGCCCATAATTCATGGTAGTAAATGATGGTGCAAAGTCCCCGTACACAAGATCTAACTCATCTTTGGTTTGTGTGGGCATATTATCTTTCAAAAATAAATACTTATTGACAGTTCGATATTCTATTTTTTCCATTTCCACAAAAAATTCCTACCGACTCGCTCAAGCGATTGTCAAACAACAACTGCATAAATAAATAATTAACGAACTGTTTCTAAATAGGCTGTTGTTGTAAGTCTATTTTTTTCAAAGGCCGGACGATGATTAATGACATATTCATGTAATTGACATTTGTTTAAATAAACTTTCAAAAGTAAAAATAATTGAATACTCACCTTTTTTTACCATATATTTAGTTATTCTACCATGAACATATAAAACAATGAGTAAATAATGGTTCGTCTGTTAATGATTACTCGTCAACATGATTTTGTAAGAAAACTAGCTGGAGTTCCTGTTCTTCGCACGATTTAATTTTTTAAATAAGACCGTGTTGAATGAATTGACAGAAGTTAATCACGACCGTCAGGTCACTTGTTTGTATGGATGACGTAATATGCTTAAGTGTTATATGTGGCAGAGTGTTAATCTTCCTTAGCGGAAAGGGAAAAAAAGACTCAAAAGCAAAAAACGTTTTCATTGATAGTGTATTTAAAAATTTATACAAAATCAAATTATTCATGTTTTCCCCCAGTCTTTTTATAAACAGTTGAAAAATTTCAAGATTATTTTTGTGAAGTTTTATTTAGCGTGGGGAATGGTCGGGGTAGCCTAGTGGTCATAATCGCAAGTTCGTGGCTGGTGTTGTTTTCACCAAGTCGTGCGTCCAAATTCTGATGCCACTAAAAACCCACCGTGTAGGGGGCTAATGCCCATTTAATATAACAAGGTTCCAAGGTATATTATTGGAAACATATAGAAGTTTGGAGAGGAGGTGCTAGCTTAGGAGGGATATTTTCTGTCTAAATGTTTTCTAGCTAGATGTTTTAGTTAACTGGATGTTTCGTCACTTGACCGAGGTTCACAATTACGAGGGCTTTGCTGAAACTCATCTTGTTGCTTCTGAAAGGTGAGGTTAGTAAACAATCAATCAAATAGTATAGATTTGTATAGAAAAGAAAAACAAACAATAAATTTTGTATTAGATTTAGTATGGAGAAAAAACTGATTTGGCTCGTTGTTTTCAACCAATTTAAAGAAAATCAAATTGCATTAAGAAATTGATTAAAACTGGTGTCCATTGAGTGGGAAAAGTCTTAGAAAAAAATATTTGCATCCATTGGAAATGATGAACAAATGGTGAAAAAGGGAGAGGGTATTGGAAAAATATTGTTAAAAAATTAATTTAAAAGCGTAATATGATTACTGTTCTATCCATTCATCAGCGAAGCTTCCTAAAAATTTTGAGTGATACGATCAACGTTGTAGATTTGTATCAAAGATAGACAAACTAACAGATTTTAAAATTCTTGTATAAGATATGAAAGAAACAAAGTTGAAAAGAATAAACAAGTCCCTGATGAAACAAGTTTTTTGCTTGGAAATATCAAGAATATTTTAGATGTTTTATTAAAGTATTACGTGTGTCTCGAAAATCCTCAGTAAAAGTCAAAAAAAAAAAAAAAAATTGAATTGTATAATAAGTGTTGTGAATTTCTGAGGCAACGGAAATATCTCAGACGTTCCAGGTCTTGCAAAAAATCCCCACCTTTAATCAATTATTTCTTTTGCAAGATTGATGATTTATTTGAGTGTGCTATTTTTTAAATAAAACATTTTTAACTATTCCATAGTTTATTCATTTTTATTGAAATTTTTCTTTTTAAAACTATGTTATTAGGCATCGCAAAGATAGCTTGCCTATTAGGTTAGTATATATTCTCCTTTGTTTCTTAACTTCTTATGTGATGAATACATTCACTTATATTATAACAAGTTTATTTAGGTAAATAACTTAATTTCTTTACTCAAAGAATTATAAAGGTACTTTAACCAATTATAATTTGGTAACTTAAATTTATAGATTACATAAAATTGCTGATTTGTTGTGATAATTTATTTATTAATAGTTAAATAAGCTTAAAATATGATTATTATTTATCTTAAAAGCTCATTGAATATAAAAAGAAATAATTTTGAGAGATCTATTAGACAAAAGATAACCTTTCCTTAAAACTAAGTGCACCAGAATTCGTAAGAAACGTAATTTGTAGGGAAACATTAATATATATATATATATATATATATATATATATATATATATATAATTTCTCTATGGAATCAGCAATACAGATAGTTTCTCAATGACGTTTGAGAAACTTTCTCAACAAAAAATTAAAATTTAATTTTACAGCATTAAATCTATCAAATTCTCTTAAATAATACATCCGTATAACCAAAAAAAAAATTGTCTTATTATTTGTCAGCTGAATAAAATGGATGCAAAATCTTAAGTAGTTTAAATTCAGTTACAAAAATAGCTGAATGAATGCATTGCTCAAAATATTAAACCCTTTAGCTTTCAAAGCAAGACATTACAGATGAAATATCAAATTGCATTTTTTTTTCATTGATGAACTCTAATCGAAGATTAATACAAATCAAAATAAATAACCAATTACATTCCCCATCGAGCCTAATTCATTAAATGAAAACCATTTTAATACTACTTTCATTCAAAAACAGTTTATCGCTTACACAATTGCAAACAATTATTTAGTTTTAAAAGCAAACAAAAATTCTAAAATTAGTCTTAATCACTTAAAACTAGAGTATGATGCAATAACAGTTTCCCAGAAAATACAGAAAATCATTTTGTTCAAGATTGGATTCTCAAACCTTCACAAATAATTTGAGTAACATAGATGCTTAAAAGAAGAAAAGATTTAACCCAAGGCATTGAAATATATGTTCACGAGTCACACAGTAACGATGGTGGGTTCTTAGGGGCTATATACATTTTTATTGTTTTCTTTATCTAATTCAAGTTTCTTGTTTTAAGATAAAAGTTCTTATAGCGCTAGTTTATTGTTTTCCTTAGGTTCCTTGAAAGAAAATAGCCAAACTTTGAACAATTTTAAGCCAGATTGTTTCAATTTCGCTCCATTAATATGTTAATTAAAAACTATAAGAGATTTCATATAAATTTCTTCATTCGAATCAGAAATTATATATCCATAGACTTGGTAAATGAATTAAATAAAGGACTAGTATAAATCTAAGCTAAGTTATTGACGGTGAAAGTATCCAAACATTAATCAAGTAATCAGTTCATATTAATATTGAAGGGCAATAAGTCGAAATAATTTCCATAATTATGCATCTATGATATGTAAACCCTAATAATATTTAATAAAAGGAGATAAAATTTTAGTTTATTATGTGCAAATAATATACATTTAACGATCTTTTGCTTCTTGTCCTGTCTAAAGAGTCAGTTATATAAAATCGTAAGTTAAAAGAACAATGTTATCCACTCGCATGATTGTGACAGTGTTCAATTTTTTATCTTCGTCCTTGAACTATAATGCTCTTAAAATTGCCAGACATTTAAAAAATGTGGCTTGGCGTCAGATCAGAGAGAATCAGGGTCACTTCTATAATCAATATATGTCCGTCTACCTTTATAATTAATCTTCATGCCTTTAAAATGTGATGTTTTGGGTTGTTTAATAATTGTCTTTGTCACTGCTCTATCATTCTATAATTTCGTATATCTGCAGATTCCTTCTTAACGAACAGATCTTTAAGCTTTTAGTTTATGATCGCCATCGCATCAAACAGAATGGCATAAATTTTTTGGTTGGAAGTCTTCGCTTTGAGTGATCTTGCCTCTATATCCAATTTATCCTCCATCTCATTGCCTTTATTTTCCACTGCATAACACAGACTTTTTCGAAACTTTCTAAAGTTCTTTAAAAAGTATAAATTTTTTCGATGTACCAAGTACCACCCTGTTATACAACCTACAAGGCAGCTCTTTGATTAAACACGTGCATGCACACACACTACGAGACAATGAATCCTACATTGATTGGTCAATGTCAAAATTTATCAACAATTTTTTTAAATAGGAATTCGGAGACTCGTGGTTTTTTTGCTTTGTAAAAATAACAATTTCCTTTTTAGATTAAGTGGCTATCTTTCTATGTTAAACAGGCTACTGATAAAAAGGACTGCTTAAAATATTTCAATATCTAACACATATAATACAATACAAATTAATATGTAATTGTAAAATACAAAAGCAGCAAAAAAGTCAGTTAAGTTTTCAGGAACTAACTAACAGATGCACCTTTATTATAATTTGAAATATACAGTCATAGAGAAATTATATATTATACATGTACACTTATACTTACGTATAAGAAGTGAATTCATTTTTATATAAATGCAACAGTAAAAAAAGTCTCCTTCTTCTATAATTTAAAGTTCTTATAATTTATTTAAAGGCGGTTTTTTAAAATTTTATTCCATTAAACAAGAATACAAAATTTCTCATACATGACATCAAATATGTCAGATATGCCCTCAAAAAGGCCTTATTGACTAATCGTGAATGTTTCCTGCTCTTTTCATATGAAAGACAGATAGATAAGCCGAACTGTGGATAAGTGTTAAGTAATCGAATAATATTGCTTCACAAGATAAAGAGATAGAATATGCACAAACACTAACACATACTCCCATACTTATTGTTTCATAATAATTTTGCAACAAAAAATTCAGAATGCGTTTATTTTTTGTTCTGTCTTTACGACTTTGATCTCCTTATCCAACATCCTCTAGTTCCTTTCAACTAATATATTTTTCAGACATTAATGTACATTAAATTGGCAAAAATACCCTATACACCGTGCATTGAAAACTATACCGTGTCTGTACAGAATACTGATTTGACCAGAATATTTAACGAAATAATTGGACGAGTGAGACAAATATGCCTCGAGAAAGCAAAAACAGAGATCTATCATACTTAGAGCACAATCCATTTATACATTTCGGAAATATTTTTTTATCTCTTATGAATTATCATTCGTGATAGGAATAGTTATGGGTTTTGGTGATATCGGATACGTCGCACACACATTCTGTCAAGCAATGATTTTAGGTCAGTACGCCCCTTAATCGGATGCTTTGCTGAATTTGAGCTATTTTTCTTCTCGAACAATTGCGTATTCTTAACACATTACATAAAATAAAAATTCTTGTATTTAGGAATTCGTTTCACATTCTCTGGTTATAATCTTTTATTTTTTCTGTGTTTTCTTCTTTATTATATTATATTATTAAAAGATTAATACTATTCGACTGCTTTTAGTTACTTACTGTTATTTTTTGAAAAGAGCCTTTGCGCATATATTGTTCATATTCAAAAGCAAAAGACTCATCAGCATGAATTACTATATAAGAAACAATCTGTAATAACATTATATATAAAATGAATCATATTTTTAAAATTAACATTAAAATTGAGCTACTATAGTTACTTGTTAGACAGCACTTAGCATTTTATTTTAGAAATAGTTTGATCAAGCCCCAGCTTTAAAGAAAACTCCTCTCGGTTATGTGTAATAATTTCATATCAAATCTACATAAGTCAATAAAACTATATTTCTTCCGGAACTTTAAAAAAGTAAAAAAGAAATAAAATATCTGGAAGATAATTTTAATTGAGGCATGAGTCAAGAAGAATTAATGTTTTTGTTTTTAAAGCTACATAATGCAAAAAATTTTACCTAGTTTATAAGATAATTAAATTAAAATTGCATGAAAAACCACAAACACTCAGGAGATTAGTTTTCATTTACACTACAATAAACGTTAGAAAATAAAATAATTTATTGCTTAGAAGGAAAAATTTCTTTTTTCATACATTCCTCTATAATTTAAAGCATCCTAAACTAAGCAAAAAACTTTTTAAAAAGAAGGATCAATATTGGAGAAATTCTGAACAGCTTTCCATTGTCATTGTGATGGTGAATTATTCAAATTGTAAAATTGTTTCTTTTAACTAAATTTAATTATAAGAAAAATAAAAATAAAGTTTGGCCTTAGTGTTATTCAGAAACTTATTAATAATATAGAATTATATCCTAAAGTAAATTTTTGTGGAAAGCTAAAGAAAAGAATATGTAAAATCTCGAATTATTTAAATTAAAATTCGATCATCGAAATTTTAATTAATTCGATCATTGAATTTATTAAAATATACCTCGGAATGATTGTTATATTTACTTGGACTAAATATATATATATGTTTTTATATGAAGATCTACGCATATCTTTAAGTAAGTGAGAAGTATATTCAATAATAAAGACTGTCTAATATATATACTTGTGATTGACCAAATAAAATATGATAAAAATTAGGTAGTTAACTATTTAATGAATAAAAATAATTTTTTTAAAATTTAGACTTCAAGTACTAAAATTATATTTGTTTTAGATTCAGGTAAGAGGGTTGAAATTTTACGTTTATTTTGCAGTCAATAATTTATTATAAGTTTCCTAAAGTCATTTCTATTCAAATTCTACATTTTTATCCTTAATTTAGTTGCTTTTACTTTCTCAACTATGGAAACTAATATGTATATTAATATTTCACTTTTCATTGAATTTAAAATTTCAATCGAAGTATTGTAAGATCTGTAATTTTTAGATAAAATAAGTAAACTCAAATTAAATATTTGTATTCTAAAAAAAACTTAAAATATTTCTAAATACTTTTACTTAATCAAAAATACTTGAAAAAAATCTATAAATAAACATAAACACACACTTTAAGTGGATTTTATAAATGTTCCTCTAAGAAATTTTTTTTATCGCAGAAAAATATTTATTAAAATTTGATTTTCATTTACTTTTACTTGAAATTTCACTTTTCCTTTACTTTTATTCCGCTCCAAAATATAAATTATTCAGATTAATTATTCAGTTGTGTAAACAATTTATCAGTCAAAATATATTTTGTCCTAATATACATATTAAAGTAACTGTATATAATCACTCAAGAAAAGGAACATAAATGATATTTCTTACTTTTCTTTTTGAAAAATAACGATGAGTAGATAAAACATGGAGTTCTTTCCTATCGATTCATAATGCATTGATTTCTTTTTTTAAAAAAATATGTGTTTATTTATTTGATGTCTTAAAGCTCTTGACCTGATGGTCCACGTATAACAATCACTTGAAAATTTCTAAAAACACCCGCATTCATGCGCGCCCTCGTTCTGGCACCACACAAACACTATAACGATAGTATTATTAAACCCTTGAATTTAACATTTAAATAATCATCAATTGATACACTCTCTAACTCATAATATTTGTCAATGAATGAAATAAAGTTGCTTTTAATCAAATCTCTGATTATTCAAGAATGAATCCCTAGCTTACTATATATGTGGATAATTCTTTATACGCTTAAAATCCGAAGAAATATTTATAATAATTATATAGTTTACTACAGAGGATCACTCAGCTTCGAGTTACAGATGAAAGTCTGACTTACTGACTTTATACAAATCTTTCCTAGCTATGATGTAATGACTCTTTTCACTTGTCACAAAGGTGGATATTCCTTCGTCATAGCTTCCACGCACTCACTCTTTACCGCTAACTAAATTCAGTATTAAATTCTTCGCTACTTATAAATGTTGTTCATCAAACATATTTAATCAGTAATTCTAATCTAATTTACATAAATCACATTTTGTTTAATGAGAGAAATTTTTAATTCAAACAACATTGCATATAAATGTCCTCGAGTATTATCTGAAGTCTGAAGCAACACACGCACTTATGTATGTCAGTCAATTTTTTTATTGAAAAAAATGTGCCAAATTTAGCTGTGAACTGTATTAAGTAAATTTCCTTCTTAATAAATTAATTAATTGTGTGTTTTGAAACATATTTTTATGTTCCTTGAATTTTTATATCTTCTTTCTACATCATCCTGGAGATGTACCGTACTAAAATGTCTATTTTATTGTTCAAATGGTTTTTACCATCCTTTATCTCTGTTTATGTAGCTGTTATTTATCTCGTTTCTTATCTCAGAGAGAAAAAAGAATTTAATTACTTTTCAATATTCATACGCATTCAATTTATTCATAGTTATATTGAGTTGTACTTGAAACATTTAGCTAACGAATAAGTCGAAAAAGAAAACTAATTTAATTTTTTCATTTTCTTTGTTGAAAACCATTCTCCTAAATATGAATAAAAATTTTCGTAAAATATTATATTGACTAAAAAATTGCAATTTCCATTTATGCAATTAATCTTTCAAATTTAATTATGAGAATGTTTTGGTAAAAAACGAGTTTTTGCAATTAAAATGTAAATTTCCAGACAAATAATTTATTTTACTTTAAGTATATTTAATTTCAAATTTTATTCGGCCGTGTTTGTACTTCTAACCTAGATAAATGTACAGCAATTTGATTATAATAGTATAGAAAGAGACAATTTTTTTCCAACTAAAAATAATTCTACATCATTCACTAGTAATAACAATGACGTATTAAAACTCTATATAAACAATTTTGCACTATATATAATCATACCTTATGTGTGGCACATTTTTGGAATGCATTCAATTAGCTCCTTCCCTACAGACAGGTTGCAAAAACTGTCTGAGTGCTTCAAATAAAGCTACTCCATTATTTTCCTGAAGTTTTAACAGCTTGCAGCAATGATAAATGAGAAAAATTCTTTACAAATATTGCAAGGTAGGCGTCTGTGCAAATTTTTGCCAGACGTCTGAAAGTAATGTAAAAATTATAAATTGAATCCGAATTTTGTGAAAGTAAATGTTAGTTCAATGAAAAACGTTTCTCATTAAAGTATTGTAGTTTCTTATATGTATGTTTTATTTGTGTTGTAATTTTACGAAATTTAGAAAAGAAAATAATTATAAAATTTGGCAATGGCATAGGCTGTTCTGTATCAAATGGCTGTTAAAGCATTCTATATTATTATTCTTACCCAGTTAAGAAACTCTACAAAATGTTTTCGGCAGTTACTTGTTTCAAAGTCAACAATCTTCAATTGTTCTAAAGTAATTAAATAGTTCTGTAGTATTAAAATATGAACGCAATGAAATAAAATATAGTGAATATTTCTACAAAAAAGTAAATTTATAATAAAACAAATGATTGTGTTAAATTGTGTTTTCAAATTTAGGAATGAATTAACTATAATTAGGCATTATACAAAATGTTTAATGATTATTTATCATTCTTAAATCTGTAGTTTGTATTATTTCTCAAAAGATTACTATCTGTAAAATATTAAGGAGGGAAATGTTAATCTAATGAAAAGCTCCGAAAATTTAAGTCCTCTCTTCTTTTTTTTAATATTTAAAATTTAAGAATAGGAATTTGTAATTTTTTACAGATGATTTTCTTATGTATATCAAACTCGAAATCCTTTAATGAATACCATTTGAGTTTTTTCTGTTAATAATAAATTATTCACGTTAATAATGTACACATAAATAAATTCTTAACTGACTATAATTCAGAACATTATAAATTCCCTATTCTTTTTCTTTTATGATAATGTCACAAGTTCAAAGAATAATTGTAAAGTATCAAATCTGGTATTAATAGTATCGTAACAAAATTCTATTATTAATAATGCTACAGCTTCTTCATTTATCACTTAAAAGAGCAAACGTAAATGAAATAATATTATGTAATTAATTAATTCGTTATAATCAAGTCATTTTTCTCAATAATATATTTCTCAAACTATATATATTGATTTCGTTTCACATAAAAACATACAATGAAAGTCTTATATATAACCAAACACAACGAAATTTTATTGGTTTAAATAAAACATTTATTTATATTTACACTCTTAATTACTTGCACATAGAAGCTTTTATTTGGTATGAATGTGGAAAGAAATATTATTATCACAATATTTTCCCCCGCTTGCCTAAGCTACTAAAAATAATTACTAAATTAATGCTAAAAGAATTCAGATTCTTATGGATAGCGTGGAATCATGTTACCCAATTAGAACTATTCAGCACGCAATTTAGAAATATAATATGCTTGCCAACATTAGCAATATTTTGAACAAAAATGAGTGTTATGATGCAGATAAATAAGAAAAAAGTTTGATGTATGAGGAAAATATCTATATTTTAGTACAATTTTATTTTTAGTACGATGCATAGTGTTATTTGATTCCATAGTTTAATTTTCTATGTAGTTTTCAAATTAGCAAGGTGGTTATTCAAAATTATTCATCGTTAAAGGGATCATATTGCATCTCCTCTACATACTCAAGTTCTTATGTTTACATTTAAAAAATTAAAAGACCAGTGATGTTAATATTCAACTATGCATTAATTAACTAACGTTACCTTTCATTTAGGACTAATTTATAAACAAAAGAAGAAAATAGAGTTTTCCAGGAACTTTAGATGGAAAATAATTGATTAACTGATTAAAATTTTTTCCACATTAACTACATATTTCTAATGCATAAAAGTGGGGGAAATTTTTAAGGAACTTTCGTAAGATATTTATTAATTTCATAATTTTATTAACATTATAACTTCATAAATATTTTATAATCAGTATTAAAAATAAAAAAAAAAACCCATTTGAATCTCAAGTGTTATCTTTATTTTTGTGCAATTATTAATTTATAAATATAAACAATTTTTTATAACATAAAAGGTAGATTGTTTTTATTCATTAGAATATATGTAAGAATTTTTTTAATACATTTTATGTAAATCAAATTAGATTGTCTCAGTTCTGAGAATCGAATGCATAGCTTCTTATTCCTCTTGATTGGCTTTAATAACGTAGAACTAGAAGCAACACGAGGGTTATTGACAACGGACTTGTAATTTTAAGCCTCCGTCAAGTGACGAGGACGACTCCTGAGCTGCCATCTCTCTCTTCTAACTTCCACACCACGCCAATGAAAGTACTTTGAGCCTCAACAGATTTAGAAAGCCACGGCTCCCCGTTTAGTCTGCAGTGGCATCAAGACTTGAATCCCGACTCAACGGAAACCGCCGGCCGTGAATTTGAAAACATTACCGCTAGGCTACCATGGCTCCAGGAAAACTTCCCAGCATGGTTGTGTAGATTACTCGTGTACTGCTCAAGATATCAAGCTCAGAAAATGAAGTTTCCTCTTATCGAATATATATTTTTCATTTTTAAGTTTACAATAATTATGAAATTTGAAATTAAATTTAATTTTGTATAATATCTATGACGAGGAGGTATTTCCTCCATTTAAGAAAATGTGAAAGCGATTAAACTATCTCAGTCTAAATAAAGATTAATTAACATTTCACAATTTACGATATTGTTGAAAATATTTAAAGACCTCAAATACAGTTTCAAATTACGAAAAATTAGTTTGAGATTTACACTACTGGACAATGTTAAAAATGATTTTTATTTTATCTTGTGATTCTTTTTTTAGTCTTTAAGAAAATCTCTTCAACAATTACATGAAAATTTTTTTTGTGTAACAATGGGCTATTCATGTTCTATTAGTGTTATTACCTTGGTGACTCTTTTTAATCCAATATTTCTAAAATTAAACTTCGACTATATCAAACAAAACGTGATTATGAAAATTACTTTGAGTGGAAGAGTAAAAAAAGAGAAAGCAAAAAACAGATGTATTAGTGATGCTAAATTTAGAAGAAAGGTAACAGGAGTGAGACGGAATTGAATCGTGCACGGAATATAATTGTATGAGTTTGGGAACGTAAGTTAATCTTGTAAGAATAACGATCCTATTACACTTGGTTAAAGCTGACCATATTTCGGATTTATGCTACGTCACAGATCCGAGTATCCATGTATATTTGATATTTTATATTTTAGTAAAAGTTATTGATTAACACTGTAAGGGACCGTGAATTAGTAGAGAGTATTTCTATTAAATAGCATAAATAAATAATTGCTTTGAAGATTACGCTGATTATTTTATTAAATTGGAATTATCTGTGCTTAGAATTTAAGTTGTAATTTAAAATGATTGAAGAAATTAGAAAATATTACACTGAAAGAGTATTGTAAGTGTTTTGCTTAATTTTCAAACTGCAAATATTAATCAGTTAACTTCTCTTTTATAGGTATGAAAAAGAGAACACAACTTGTTTTTTGAAGGCTTACATACTACATACATTTATAAAGGACAAGCGATTTACTCATAAATTATTTTTTACTTTTTGACATTTTAGCCTAAGGAGCTCACTGATTCTCCACTTAAATCAAGGGCCAAGATCAAACCACCTCATTTTATCAATATACTAGAGTTTTGAATGACGCTCAAATTTTCGTTCCGGGATTAGTTGGCGAGTGAAAGTGAGATACCTATGGTGAGATACCTATGGAAATCGCTTCGTTCGCAATTTTTGCTTGGTATTTACAGGTAATTATCAAAGACATATCATTGGGGAGGAGATAGCCGACTCTAGTATTGTTTCTACCGTGCTAAATATATGGGTGTGTCATCTTGTGGAGAGTAAAGAACTTAAATGCTGGAGACGTAGCAAAGCAACAATAATACGTCTTCATCTTGTGGGGGGATGATGAAATTATGTGAAAACATCAATTATGTTTGGTTAGCCGAAATATACAACACCATCTTGTAACGAGTGGAAGAGATAGAGTATCTTATAAAAAAGTTCTGTTACTATTGGCTTGTTTGGAAAATTAAGGTACTTTCGAGTGTTTTCGAATATGTTTTACACATCTGGATATGTTTTCCTACATGTGGTTACAAAACAAGTGGGAAAAAATGAAGGTATCGGTGCTCTGTTGCAAAGGCAGTAGAATGTAAGGTTAGTGTAAAACCATTTATGGTATATCGCATCTTTCATTAATAGTATTTGGTGCGGAAAATACTTGGATATGACAAAAGTTGTCAAAAGTTTTACAGCCAGTTCTCTCAGCTGTTAATTATATTAGATCACATGACGCTCATTCATCTTTGAATCCGCTAAATTAATTAAGATATTGGTGAAAATGACGTTCCACATTACATTATAGTAAGCTGCTGAGCAACTGAAAAGCTCTCATCAGATTTTTTAAGTTCCTTGCAATAATCAAAATTTTCTTGAATTTAAAAAAAAATCGTTATCTTGTTGAGTTATAAGACTAAAAGTGGTTAATGAAATTATCATTTCATACAGATTTAACGACACATATGAATGATCTTAATTTAAAATAACTACGATAAAAACAGCTAATGCCTGATTTATACACTCATATCAATTACTTATGACAAAAAATTGTTTGTTTCAATACCAATTGAACAAAAATACTTCACGAATTTTAATATATACCAAACATTCAGACCAAAAACTGAAACTCCCTTTCCAGAAGATTTTACATTGAAACTTTGGGTACCTTTAAAAATAAATTTTGAGTTTCATTTTTTAGAATTTTGCAAATGCCATCAAAAATTTTTCAAAATCTTTTTAACATAGAAAATCTTCCCTCTGTACTTCAGATGGAAATGATTGATTTGTAATGTAGGGATATTTTTTTAAAAAAAAATATTTAAAATCATAATTGCGAAAATTTTATAAGGGTCCACTACTATACAATTTGATCAATTGCAAAAATTTGCTAGTGACTGTTTTTATGATTTCGAAACTAATTATCTGAGTGTGAAAAAACATTCACAAAATAAATATAAAAATATTTTTAGATCCAAGTTAACTGATGCTCATCTGAAGTCCTTGCTGATAATTTCTACTGGTATATTTGATTCACAACTGAAAAAATTATCCGTGGAAATTCACTGCTATATAAATCTCCTTAATCAAGATTAAAACGTTTAATTTCATTATGGAAATTATATAGTATATACCCTATTTTGTTACGTTTCTAAGATAAATCTCATGTCATTAGAGTTAAAATATTTGTTTCATTATGTATGGCAGTTATTGTGTTTCTCAATTAGTTTGCATGATTTACTGACATTATAAAGTTTACAATAAAATAGAAATAAATAGTAGTGGATCGGATTCGTAATATTGCGTTTTTTAATTAGTTTGTATGATTTACATCTTAAAGTTTACTATGTAATCGAAATAAATAGTTGCGGGATGATTTTGCAGTACTTGTGGGTAGACTGTTATAAACAATAAACGTACCTCTTTCTATATATTTACCAACTTTTTTTTTTCTCTAAGATTTAACACATATAAAGGAAAATTATTTTCTAGTTTCCTTAGGGAAATTTTACTACATTCTAACAAGAATATTAAATTATTGTTAGAAAGTATCAACGGAAATAATAATAAATTTGTTCGATTAAATATAAATTTGTATTACAGATCTTAACACTTCAGAAAAATAAGAATAAAAGAAGCAACACATATCACTGGAAAAAATGATAACCAGTATTTACTTCACATTGTAGAAGAGGATGGGGACACGACTGCGAGCTCGGAAACTTAAATTGAAAGGCACAAGGCTTGAAGGCACAAGACCGGAAGTCTGTAGGTGGCGTAGTAGATTGACAGATGTGGAAATAGACAAACTGCAAAATGTCATCTATGAATAAAGCTGTATGGGCAATTTTTTTTATAAACTTTCAACAGATTATGATCCACAACATGGTCTTTGCCCCACAGGTGGTGACTCATGGTGTGGATATAAAAGGGCCATAATTAAAGGAGAAAAATATAAACATAAACATAATTTACCTGTTGCTGTTATGAATTGTATCAAATCAATATTTTGAGATCTGTCAAATCCTGAACTACTCTCTAAATGCCTAAATGGCAAAACTCAAAATTGTAATGAAAGTTTGAATAGCATCATCTGGTCCATAATCCCTAAAAATATATATGTACAATTGGGAACTTTAAAAGCTGGAGTGCATGAAGCAATATATCTATTCAATCAAGGATTTATTACAAAATTAATAGTTTTAAATTTATTAAATGTTCAACCTGGATTTTATGCATGTCAAGCATTACAAGAAGCAGATCGTATTTACATTAGGAAAGCAGTAAATACAGTTTCACAAGGAACCAAAGAATCTAGAATTGAAAAAAGACTATTAAAATGTAGACAAGAAGATGATCTAGCAGATGACCCAAGTAATCTAAGCTATGGTGCTGGTATGCATTAGTAAATGGTAAGTTTTTACTTTAAATTGCATTTTCTCTAAAGTGTAAATTTCAACACAAAAGGAACATTTTTTAAAAACCTACTGATCATATAGCTTTGAAACTTGGTGCATGTATTACTAGTACATAAAATAATAATTTATTGAGATATTTTATCAAAATATTCATTTCAAAAAATTTTAGAGGTTGAAATGTACACAAATTTTCTTTCTTTCTTTTTTTTTTTTAACTTTTCACGTTACTCCACATAATAATCTTTTTTTTTAAAAAAACTAATTAAAATTTCAAAAAAATCTTTTAATAAAATAATAATAACTATACTATAAATGAATACAAAAAATTGGTGGCTCTATAACCAGTCAATTTTTTAAAAATGTTCCTTAAAACTGATCATTTTTAACATTACGGAGATAGGAAAAAGGCTGCGAGAAGTGACCCCCTTTAAGGGCATAGCTAGAAAAAATATATAAATTAAAATTAATTGAAAAATATCGAGCTAAGTGCTATTCTAAATGACACATACGCACCAATTAAGACAAAAACATTTAGCATCGATTACAAAAGAAGAGTATGGGATGGAAAAAAAATATTGGCCAGTTACTAAACGAAAAACTAGAAATAAGTTCGTTACAAATAATTAAAGGACTATGAAAATACCAAATTGAATCTGAAATTGTGAATAAATATACACGAAGAGAAGGAAATAATATAGCATTAATCTTAACTGTAGAATTTATAAATATGAAATGCATTGGAGTTTGTAAATATATTTTATGATAAATATTAAGGTATGAACTCATGTAATAATTAAACAAAGTTGTTTTGAAATTGTTTTACTTCTGTTGATTTCCCGCATACTCTTGCAAGATGACTAAAAAAAAAGCAACAAAGAGAAAGGAGAAATTAAACTCATGATAAAATTGAAAACCTACATACGAATCGAAGAGTACAATAGAAATGCAATCCGGAATGGTGTGAGGAATTATTAAAAGAATATAAGGAGGAATATAAGGTGAGAAAAGCCTATCTTCTGTGGAGAAACGGATTACTAACTTCTATATACGCTACGCGACATTGAAAATGTTACACCAAAAGGAGTTGCAGGAAAGTGATGAAATTCGGCTAACCGAAAGAGATAGCAAGGATCAATAAATGATCTTCATTTCGAAATGATATGCATAATACTGAGCCAAAGCTGTTATGCATACAATGATATGCATAACAGCTTCGGCTCAGTAGGGTTTAGGACCACCGTGGACGGCGATACATGAAGCAACGCGATACATAAAGCAACGCGACAGAGTTAATGAGAATACGCATGGTGTCCTGAAGAATTTTTCTCTATTCCCTGTCAACCAATTGCCACAGCTCGTCTTCTGAATGCGGGAGTCGTAGGGTCTGAAGAAGGCTTGCGTCTAATCACATCCCAAATGTCCTCAATTAATGAAAGATCAGGAGAGAGTGTGGCCAGGGAAGCATCTGCACATATTGCAGAGTGAGTTGACTGATGCGAGCATTGAGCTATCTGGCATTATCCTGCTGATAGAGGGCATTAGGTACCCTGAATATAGTGGAGTGTCAACAGTCACAGCAAAACATCCATGTATTTTTGGGCCATCATAGAGCCCTGAATACGAAATAGAGGTGGCTTGCAATCGTACTCAATGGCGCCCTAAGCCATGATACTGCTTTGTCGCGCGGTGGGACGTTTTACAATTTCTGCCGAATTAGACCTATCTCCAAGCCAACTCCACACTCGCATGCAGCGATTATCATTGAAGAAACGGAAGCTTGAGCCATTCCGTAGTTCACATCGTTTGAATCCGGCATCATTGCAGACATTGGCGTCTATACTATGGGAACAAATGGAAATCTTCGTAACGGACACCATGAGTACAGGCCGCTAGCCCAGCTGATGAATACCCAGAATCTGCAAAAGCGGACTGATGAAAATAAATATGCTACACATACGCATTCTTTATAACTAAAGTTTAATGTCAAAATTTCTGCCGGTACTGTGAGAGACAGTTTACTCTCAGCGCGTTCATTTTACTCGTCAGGTTCAGTGACCGCAATCATGTAATATTAGAGAAAGATGCTTTGGTAGAAATACTGAATGAAGTTTCTGTACCTATGAGTCATCATGTTTCGTTTCAGCACGAAGGGGCTTTCACACACTTCATCAGCGAAATCAGAAGATTAATAAGCTATTGATTGGTCGTAAAGGACCAATCGCATATTCCCCCGTCACTTTGATTTCTATTAATTTTAGAAAATTTTAAAAATTCGTGTACACGAAAAACATGCTAGATCGCAGGAATACTTATTAGAAATAATCGATATAGCAGACAAATGTGTTTTTAGAGAATGGGCGAAATATAAACCTTATATATTTGAACAGATGCTGAATTCTAAGCAACATCGGCATAATATGTGCTTTACTGAGTTTGATAAAAACTTTCGACATCTCCTAAAGCGATGTTGTTTGTATGTGTGTAGCTTATCTTGAAATAAAATGTTAAAGAATGAATTTTGTTTATTGTCTTTCTATTACGTACGTTGTTTTAAATGTCATCTACAACCTTTGAATGGTACTTAGAACTCTATGTTCTTATGTATTTTTATTGATCCTTTTATTTCTATTATTTACTTTTATTATGTAAATTTTTGTTTTACTTAAGGTAATAGATCAACCAACAAAAAATATTTTTCGTTTTATAAGTGTTCAAAAGCTTCTAAAAATTTTATTATAAAAAAGTCCTTTTCATTGTAGAAATAATGGTACAGTAAATTTCTACACGTTATCGATTAGCTTCTGAAGAACATTTTTTTTTATACTGAGAAGATTATTCTCATAGAAAGCATTTTGAATTATAAATAAGCAAAATAAAGCGTTTATATTCATTTTGTGTTTAATCATCAGTTTGGAAGACTGAATGCTTTCAGGAGCGTGGTTAACTTTTTGAATGTAATTTAATGAAGTTAATACTTTTTTGGTGTAAAATCATCTTTCTTTGTTTATATATATCTTCTTTATACTTTTTCAGATGTCTAATTTTGTGATTAAACTTTTTTTGTCTTACGAAATTGTTTTTAATTGGATAATAGAAATATATCATGCTTCAAAACGCGCTCTAAGAGAGTTTCTTCGGGCAATATGATCACAAATTTCTTTTTACTATTTTAAAATAAAAAAGATCTTTCGCTTTTAAAAACCTTCAAGACATATTTTTTCCTAAAAGTTTAATCAAAAGTTTTCGAAAATGTTTAATAAATTTAAGAATATATTACGTGGAAACTCCTTAATAGTTCCCTTTCAAAGTGAGTTTTTTAGTGCTATGCAAATGAATTGACAACAAAAACTTTTCTTTTAAAACATGTATTTTTAATTATATATTGGAACTGAGAAGCCTAAGGCTGCTGTATTATATGTTATGGTATTTATTAATATTATTTTATTTAAAAACGAGCTAAGCGTTTTTCCTGGTGCACAGATAAATAATATTCCATTTATCTATTTAAATTTTTCAGTATAAAATTTTTTTAATTTGGAAATGTAATAAAATATACAGAAAATAAAAAGATGCTTAGTGCATTAGGCTTAAGAAATCATTTTGAAAGAAAATAAGTGTTAGTAGGAATTAAGGAGAGGACATCATAAGAAAATAAAAGCTGTAAATAATGGTTTGTGAAAAATATTTTATCAATTAGATTCTAAATTAGCTTTAAAAATAAATGCCTTATTTGTTTAATTATATCTACAATTATGAATATGTGAGTCCGATTTAGGCGAACATAACTCCTGTTTATGTATTTTGAGATCCGTTTAGAAATTTTTGCAATTCATATAATCATTATTTTATCATTTTAAAAATAACTCGTGAGAAAACTCCTGAGCAAATTTCTTTTAGTGATGAACTTATTTTATTTTATATCAACATAAATTTTAATGAAGAAACATTTACCAATTAACTAAATAAAAAAACGAATATGTGTTCGTTTCCATATTTGAATTTAGTTTTAATTGTTTACCACAAGAAAAAAGGAATAAATAATAAAATGTAATTTTTTGAGTGTGTAGTGCTTTAAATAATTTAAAACGCGTTAAAAATTAAATATTTTGCATTGTTTGAATTCTTTCTAAGGATTCAACTGTTTATAGTATTACATTATTTTAATTAACTTTCGCGTAATGTGAATTAACCTTTTGTAAACAAGACATGTTAATGGACATTATAAAGTTTTATAAGTGAAATCAACTGAACTTGAAAAAGCTGTTGATTATATTAAATCGAAGAAAACATTATGTCCAACATCCTAATTTTCAGATGAATTCTTTATGTAGCAATACTTACAAACGTTTATTGTACTGTATATAGAAAATTAAGATAAGCATTATAAAAACATAATCTTTCTTTGTAACATGTAAAATGAGAAATCCATTTAGCATTAAAGTATTGATAACAATATACAGAATTCATTTTTAATCAGAAAAAATAGACTGATTTAGGCAGGAACGAGAAGCTGTATGAAATATGCTTCTTTTTCTATCATAGTGAAATCAAAATATGATATTAAAGTCTTAATAATTTGCTATTTGAAAAATTTTCTGAATTTGGGTCAAATTTCTTGACATTATGCTATGACAGACTAAACTAAGTGAAACTGATAATAATGAAAGTATCATAAAATTACTGAAGTACATAAATATGCTGCAGATATTGCCCGAATTGAATTTAACAAAGTACATTTCGTTGTTATTCCGAAAAATTATAATTGATTTCTGCCTTAAAATAGTCAGCTTAGTATTCATAGTTGCTGTAAGAAAAGGATAAATCTTTCTCTCTCACTTCTGAACTCTATAAACACACAAAACGTATTGTTAAAACACCAGTTGTTTTTACTTCTACTCATGAAGTGAATACTTTTCTAGCATGCATTGGAAAATATTTTAAGGTTACATTTACAAAATATTAATCAAATAAACAATTCGATCAATAATGGATATTATTCGACTTAACCAATTAACATTATGTTTTAAGTATGCTTTTACATTAATTCGAAAAAAATCTGTCTCTATTTCTAATGTTATTAGTTTTTCAGACCGTAACAAATACAAAAAAACTTATAATAAAATTGCGAAATAAGTAAGAAAAAAAACATTATTATTTCCTTAAGAACTTATTAGAATGAATGTAAAAAGATTCTTAAAGAACTAGAAAAGTGTATTTAAATCTAAATTTATGATACAGAAAAAATGGATTAACTTGTTTTTTCAAATATTGAATATGAAGGGAATCAAAATATTTTAAACCGTATTCAAACATTAAAAACATTCTTAAATATTGACTTCTATACTTTTTTTCAAACACCTTTCATGATGAGCTGTCTTAAAAATAAAATAATTTTTTTTTTCAATTTCCATGATCATGTCTTTAAATTTTTGTTTTTATTTAATTTTTTATTTATATAATTAAAAACCCAAATAAAATACCCCTAATGCTTACTAACATAGTCTGATTTAGAGCATTTTGATAGAAATGAATTTAACATAAATCTTCATAAATCTTCAGTCTGAAATCACAGTAATCTATAAAACTAAGTACATATACTTTCACTAATCATTTGAGTAAATTATTATTTATCCTTCATCTTCAATGTCTTAGAATATAACTGCAACACATTTCGAAAAATATTTATTTCGAAAAAAAAGATGCATATAATAAATTTAACCTCAGATTTCTCTTCTTAAAAACTGTCTGAACCACTCGTAAAAATATTTGTGAAACTCAGTTTTATGCAATTAATTAACTCAGCGTAATGGAAATTGTATTTATTCAAAGTAAATGTATTTTTTTAAATAACGTATGTCTTTAATTATAAAATTCTTTTCCGTCAGTTTGTACAAGAAAAGACTTGTTCTTTTGTGTTAATATAAATTAGTTGTTTTCAAGGAATTTTTTTTGACTCTTGAATAATAAAAAATCCTTGCCAAAAGAATTTTTTTTTCTTTCAAACACAACCTATGACAAATCATATTAGTTTACTAATTAATTGTAGAAAAAAAGTATCTGTATAAATATTTTACTTTCTCGTGTTAAACAATACTAATTAAATAGAAATATCAGAAATGTTATTTCCTTTAAGGTACTGGAATATATTAAGAGTTGGAGTTTTCATTCCTCTTTCTTTTCAATTATTATAAGGATAATTTTAACGTTTTTAGAAAATTTGTATCCTCGTTTTCATTCCAGTTATCCTGATTACAGTGAGATGTATCAAATTCATGATACAGATAAATGTGAGATCCTTATTGAATTATTTAAGGAGAAGAACTTTTCAAACTGACAACTGATATCGTTATGTGGCAATACTAACATGATGTGTTGTTCCAAGTGACGACATTCTGCATTGAAAGACATGATTCCTCCATTTGCATACATAAAGAATATATGAAATATGACTAAATGGCATTCCTCTTTAAATTCAAAATATCAATGAATGATGTTAATTTTACTTTATAGAGGCAATAAACTTAAAACACGTTCTAGAAGAATGTCTTCCTATATTTACATATTAAAATGTATACAAACATTTATATTCATATAAATTTGAAGTGACCACATTGGTTATTAAAGAGCATACCTTTATACAGAAAATAGCACTCAAGATTCATTTGCCATTTCTTAGACATTAGGATTTCATTTCCACGAGTGTAAAATATTATATTTAGAGTTGAAAAAATGCGGAGAAGAAATTGTCATGATATGTCTTTTGTTATAGAAACTGACGAAAGTAATATGAATCTCAAGTTTTCAAAGGAACAACAATATTTAAATATACTTGGGCAACACTTTGATCTTTAGAGCACTAGCCATCAGTTTTCAACGTAAAAATCATATGTGAAAATAACATATAATATCCACTTTTAATTTTGAATTCATGTCACAGATCTAAAATTGTTGCAGCACAATTTACATAGATAAAATGATGCTTTATATAAATTAGACACATTATTTTATTACATTTTCGAACATATCGTTAAGTTTTATTTAGAACATCTAAGAGACAGAGAGTATTTTTAGAAAAATTACTGAATTGCAATGAAATTAAAATAATTCTGATTTGGTAATATAAAATATGTGATTAAATGAAAATATTTTAGAATTATTTTTCATCTTTTTTTTCAAATATGTATGTAAAAAATGAATTAAATTATTAGTATATATAAATCTACTGTCATGCTGTGATCATATGATACCGATCATATGATCACATCAAGGCACTTGGTAAAATACAATGCAGAAAAGGGGTTAAATTTTGCTTTTTCCTTCAGTAAAACCATTCTCATATTACGTAATGGAGATGTAATATGTATATAAAGTTGATTAATGAAATATAAATCAAATATAAAATTTAAGTCGAAACTAAAGCCTTTTATTCATCTGAACTGAGGGCTGCGGTAGCCTAATGGTCATGGTCGTGTCAGTGGTTTTCGTCGAGTAGTGGGTTCGAGTCTTGGTGCCACTAAAGACTCACGTAACCGGGGCTGATGCAAATTAAATCTGTCAAGGCTCAAAGTCATCCCGTTTTTATGGTGTAGAGCTTAGGAAATGGTGGGGGAAGCTTAGGTGTTCGTCACAAGACTGAGGTTCAAATTACGAGGTCCGTCTCCAATAACCCTCACCTCATCTTGCTTCTAGTGTGATGATAATAAAACCAAACCAAAACTATTGAACTGAGTTAATCCTAAGAAATTGTAAATTTATATTTGTATTTACATTATAGAGCTGGAGCAATCTTATTTTCTTCATAATACTCTTTGTTACATTTCAATAGTCCACTACCATTACAAATGATTTTTGATAAACATAAATATCAAAAATATATTTTTAGTTTTAGTAAATTTACAAACTGACTAATACTTATATAATGAAATGAATATTTTTAGTTTTAGTAAATTTACGAACTGATTAATACTTATATAATGAAATAAAAATTGTTCTATAATGCCTTTGTTTAACATTTGGGTACTAAATTAATAAAAAAAATGTGGCCCATAATTTGATGTACATGCATGATGCTTATACGATGAGAAATTTGCAATAATAAAATGGAAAAAATATTAATATTCATTATTTAATTTTGTTTCCGATGCGTAACATTTACATTAAGAATCTATTCAAATTCTTTAAGAGCAGGATTGAATATAAACGAGTAAGTTGCTAAGCAACACATTTGTTTTAGGCAACTATACTAATATAATTTTGTTTTTAGCCGCAAAAGAATAGAGAAGGAATCACTATATTTTATTATTTATTTTTTGTAATTTCATTTTTCCATTTAAATAATTCCCAAGCGTTTATTTTGCTATACTAATTAATAAAACAAAAAATAACACAGTGTGTATCTGTGTTATCTCTTGTGTAAAATTGCTAGTTGGAATATGTTTTAAGCTCTTTTTAAAGAGAATAATTAATGAAAAATGATCTTATTTATAAAAAAATCAATAGGCAAATACTAAAAACGATTTTACGGAAAGTAATTTTATCTAACCTGATATGACTACTTTGAAAATTATGTGTTTATGTAACTTTTCTATATTTTTTAAATACATATTTTTAGTTCTTTTATTCTAATGGTTTTTATTAAATGAGGGGAATAAATTTTTAGTGAAATATATTTGGTGTTATGTTTAAAATAAATTTCATTTTAGTAATTGTGACCAAAGTAAACCATAGCACATTAACGAATCCTACAACATCTAGCAGCGATTTAGTAAGAGGAAAATGGGCAATTGAATTATTATTTTAGCTTCATAATAATTTAAGGTATCTACGCCAACAAAAGGAGTGATAGCCGGTAGATTAATTATAATTAATAGGACACTCTCGCCGTAAGTAGACAGGCTCTTGACTGAATTTGAAAGCTTAAAAAGAGCATTTATAAAAATTCAGCATGTATTCATTCAGGCAAAATTTAGTAATTACTACCAAGGAAGCAAAATTCATGTGTGAGAACATTGTAAGCCTATAATTTTACGATTTATTTGTGTTTTGTATGTACAAATGCCTCGCCGATCACACATACAACACACACAAACAACAAATATTCTTAGAATAAAAGAAAACTTTCAGAAAAAGCAAATTTTTCCGTTTGAACTTAGCTCATATACATATTTTTTACAAGCTGATTCCTTAAAAAACTAAGCAGTTGAATAAATATTCATAATATCTGTATAATATTTATTATTATCTGTATTTAATTGAACACATTTAGATTCATAATCGATATTTTAAACATTTAATGTTTCTCGGTTACAGAGAAACTTAAATTGTTTAAAAACAACTCTTTGTATGTAATAGATAAATATCTTATAATATGAATATAGAGCAATAACGAATGTACAGAAGATAATGTGCAGTCATCGAAGAAAATGTGATAGTAAGTTTTACAATTTTAAACACATAGAGACTAATTAATATGAATGTTATTTGCTCAAAGAAAATTAAAACAAGGTGTTTAAGGATTAATGAATGAAGATATGGTCCTCATAGCATCGAAAATGGTTTGTTTGTAGTAAGTATCTTGAGTCACCAGACAACCGTCTAAGTCCCAGTTTACTCGTATTCGTGATCACGACTCCTTTTGCAACTCAAAAATTCTTCGTCATAACTTTTCAGGCCAATTAGGCCATCTTCATCTTGTTTTGGAAAAATATTTACAGGAAATCAAGCCAAAGTTTTGATTTTTCATTATTTTCGGTGCATCATGGTGAATCCAGGTCTCACCGATAGTGACAACTCGATCCGGCTGTAATCAAGTTTGGATTTGACAGCAAATGACTACCAAATCAAAATTAACTTACGAATTGATGTCAAATTTGTTTAGGATCCCTTTAATAGATGACAGAACAAAGTGGAAACAACAATTTACTTCAATGATGCCACCTGTCATCAAATACAAGTATTTTTTGAACCACACTTGTAATTAGCATAAATTATTAGCTTCTAAAATAATTTTTTCATTAAAGATGCATTTTTTTTTGCACATTTAAGTTAACCATGATCTAATTAGATTATTTTTATATAAACCTTATTTATAAGTAATCTCAGTTGCATGAATTCTAAGTGAACTAGATACGTGAAAGCAAACATTCTGCATAATTTGAAAAAATGCGCAATAAGTGGATCAATAATTAAAAATTATAAACTGGTCTACAACCCACTGAAGGCTTTGCGATTTTCTTTTAACGTTGAATATTTCATAACATATTGGAGAATATTATGAGTTTAAGGGTTTTATGGCATGGAAAGAATGAAACAATATTTAAACTGGTTGTAATTCCTTTTATTCGTAACTATATTTAATAATTTATATTTTTAATACTGAGAATATTAGTATTAATTTTTAGAATTTATTTAAAATATTTATTGATTGATGTTAACATTTTTAAATGTGCAGTAGTAGTGTCGCAAACATTTTTTATATCGCCAAATTTCTGAGATTTAATTAGATTTAGAAGATCCATTTCTTAAATAATAGTTTAGAATTTTTCAAGATGATTACAAAAATTTAAAACAGGGACTTATTGTATGATGAATAATCAGGAATGCAAAAAGAAAGACAACGACAATAAGAAAAAACTATAAGTAAATTTCTTTAATTAATATAATCCATGAAAATCTTAATTTAGTTTATTTTGAGCGCTTTGTTATTTTGATAAATTTTATCCAGTAGCCATCAGAGCATCAAAATTTATTAGGGTTATTTTCTTTTTTGACAATTACACATTTCGAAACTATGAACAAGATGCAAAGAAGGAATAGAAAATCATAAAGGAAAAAGAGGAAATGGTACAAAAGACTATAAGTTTATTTTTTTAAGAAATAAATTTAATTATAGAAACTTTACATGATTAGTTTCAATACAGAAATAACATATCTCTTCAAGCATATTAATTTTGATAAAAAAAAATTTCAAAGGATGTGCATTAAATTAACTAAGAATAAAATATCTGACCCTCTTGAAAATTATTTTAAAATGAATTCGACACATATTATTTATTCTCAATTGTTGACTTATTTTCAAATAAATACTTCTTAAAATTAAAGCTACATGTGAAATACTAAAACCTTTAACATGTCTGCATCTAATACAGGGTGTTTCGAAATTCATGTACAAAAACTTACGGGGTATTAGAAAACATCTAATCAAGTAATTTTCAATTTACAATGTATAGGTGGAGAGCAAGCGGTGAATAGCTAAAGGGTGCTGTAATGGAAAGCATAAAGAGAGAGCTTTCTTACACATCGTCATTTCTGTCATGGAATTCAGGCGGCATGACGATGTACCGAAATCAGGAAAAGTTAGAAAAATAAAATTCAGAACTTATCTATTTTCGAATTATTCATTGCTTGTTCTCTGCCAATGCATTGTGAAGAGAAAGTTGCTTATTTAAATATTTTTCTTCTTATCATCCCTTAAATTTCAAATTCTAATAAGAAGTCATTACAGATAAACTGAAAATGACTGAAAAATACTTTGCAAAATTTCGAACTTTAATATTTTTGTTCATTTCTGAAACTGTATTGCATTGACAGTATTTGAAGAGACATTAAAAAAGTTGGAACATAAGCTCTCGGTATGTTTATTGTAACAATGTAACCGTCCGTTAAAATTAACAAAATTTAAAGCAACTACGTATAATTTATGAAAGACATTCAACAAAATTAAAATGTTACCTTTAGATGCTTATAACTGAATATAGATTTACAAGAAATAATTGTTTTTGTGCAACCTGTTCATGAATAGAATACATATAATCCTTTTACTCACAGCTCATCATGAAGCTATTCCTTGAATTAAATTATTTTCTTTTGAATGAAAACATGTATTTAGACTTAAAAAATATTTTCCTTTATTCTGTAGATAAAAATATAGAGATTTAAGTTCGGTTTTAATTTAGCTATCGCATTGATTGATTATTTATTAGCTTAGAAGAGATTCAAGGATCATATTAAGTTATAGCAAATTTTACTTTTTCTTTTAAAAAAAAGTAAGATAGTATAACTAAATATAAAAAACTTGTAAGAAAATAAATTTCATTGCAAATGCTTTAAAAGTTTTTCCTAAAATGTATGCAATAATGTAGATTTACTTAAAAATTAAATCCTCACCTCAGGATGGCAGGAATGATTTCATTTAGTCCTTTAAAGATGCAATTTACAAGATATTAAGCGTTTGTCTTGTCGTGTTGTTCATACTTATGCATCATGCACATTTTTATAAATTCTAATGAAAGTTTTGCTTTATAAACTGAAAAAAACACAGTATGTATGTGAGCGTAATAGTTACATTTTGCACTATAGAAATGTAATATTTAATTTATTAAGCTATTATACATAACATAAACCACACTTATACAATTGAATAATTTGCTCGAATTAACGTCCATCACAATAATAGAGGCAGCACTAGTGCATTTATGACAGAATTCGTAAGGTTGAATTACAATCAAATGGCAAGGGCGACACTTGAAATGTCACTTACCATCACTCATGCAGGAGGATTTTGGGTCCTGAGAGGTTTAGTGTGTATCAATTTCACTACAAAATGGCAAACGGAAGGACGTTTAGGATGATATCTTACTATTATTTTGGCTTACTTTTTTTTTACAAATAAAATACATACATTGTAATCGAAATGTCATTCCATGCTGTATTTCTAATGACTTAATAGAATGAAAACATTTATCATTAGCATTTATAAACTTTTAAACAAAGAATGAAAACATAAGACAACAATTTTAAATTGTGATAACGTAATTGGTAGTGCAATGATATAGTGGATACTAAACAAAGAAACTTGATATTTCTCATGCGACTTGGTATAGAAGTTAAGAATATGTGGAACCCAAGCTCAGGAGTTATGCTTGTCACTTCACCATAATATAAAATAGAAAGATTATTATTAATAACCGCATGTCTTCAGATAAGATATCAGTATATATCAGATAATTTAAAATTTCCTGTTCTCTCTTAAATTCAGAGATAAATTATAACAAATTTTAAAGTTTTTTTACTCTTTTCTTGTAAATTGCTTAATGTTTTGACATTTTTGGACTATTTTAAAGATAAAAAGAATTAACAAAATTTTCATATTATAAACATCTTACATTAACTTGACATAAGTTGTTAAGTACGAACTTTTTTTAATTTTCTTCTTAAGTATTCTTAAATAAAAAATATCTTTTTTTCAAATACCTCTGTCCTCTTATTAATTTTAATTTAAGGGGGAAATAAAATGCCGAATTGAAGATTTTTTTAGTGACTTTTATGCTTTAAAAATTATTTGTACAGCTCAGGAATTTTGTGCGCCTAAGAATGATATTTCAATAATTTTAGTGAAGTATATATGTTTTTTTTGGTCAAAAAATTTTACTTTCTCTTTGAGTTGAACATGGGTATGATTTTTCAAATAAATTTGCATTTAGGTGGCATTTTTAAAAATAATGTTCCTAAATATACAAAATATTTTGCTCATCATATGGGAAACAATGCACAAAATAAAACAAACCTAATTTTTAAATGATATTATTGCACATTTTCTTTGAACAAAATACAGAAATCTTCGTAAATTTAAACACTTTAAATTTTATTTTCTTCTTTTTCAAATGATAAATTATTTCTTAAGACAGGTGTTACTTAAAGAACAAATATTTTAAGTTCAATATATGAATAAGTACCATATATGGAAGCAAACAAATTTTGGAATCATATTGTGCAATATTTTTTTCTAAAATAGCACCTAAATACAAATATATCTCACAAAACATATTCATATTACAAAATATGTGAGAGAGAAATACCTCTATGACAAAAAAAATTAATTTTATAGGTCTAGAGAAATATTATTATTAGACAGACAAAAATCCCAATGTCTACTAATAATTTGAAAAGATATATATCACAAAAAAAGGAGTCTTAAATATGATATTCCAGAATTCCTTGCATGCCCTTTTACCCTTAATATCTTTAATATAATCTCATTAATAGGAAACTATTATTAACATCTGCTTTAAGTAAATTAATTCAAATAATGTTCGGTTGTGCGAATATTTTTATTCAACCATGTATGTTCTTAATAACATGTACAGCTTATTCTTCTTATTGAATGTGCTACAGATAAGGTCACAGCATCTAGAAAAATGATATGGGCAACAGGTGGTTTCATAAGACTTTTCAGAATACACTTTATTATTTATGTTTTTTGTGTTCAAGTTGATACAAAATTATCCTTTTCGAAGAGAGAAAATTAACTCTACAAAAAAGACCTCTATTCTACAGGAGAAATTTCTCAGCTGTTATTTTTCTAATTCAAAATTTTTCTTTAATCAAAGCAACTTAACAATGTAATATAGGAAAAGGTTTATACACCTGAATGAAGAAATTTTCATCGAGTTAATTTATATATTTTTTGCAGCTTTGGTATATATTTTAGATTATAGGTTGAAATAAGTATTAAATTTTTGTGAAAATTTATTTTTGTTAATTTTTTTCTCTGTTAATCAACTCTGTACTCTCTGTATGTCTTCAATGTAGATTTTAGTCAGTAAATAACCATGAATTTATTAAATAATTATTTATTTATTTTGCAAACAAAATTAGGTTACGGTTCCAAATAAGGATCCGAAACCAAAGTAATAACCAGGTTTTAACCAGTAACCAGGTTTTAATCATCACAAATCAAGTAGGCACGCAAAAAACTCCCGCTTACTTCACACAGGCACTCTTCTTGTAACAACAACCTTTTCTACCTACCAAATTCAATTTTATGCCCCTTTTACGTAACTTGATTATATATATATTCAGTTATTGATTATATATTATAAAATTTACATAATTTACGTAACCGCTTTTTATTTAGTTGGAAAGAAGCTGGAAACTTAAACATAAAGTCAAAAAGAAACTCCAACATAAGTTAAAGGAGTATCGCGAATAGCCTATGTTATAAAAGATTTAAACAAATATATAAAGAAGAGATAAATAATTCATTTCTTCACGGCTTATTAATCAGAACGTTTCATTAATTAATTTTATTTCATATGCCTTATACATAGCAAAATTATATATAATCCATGATACATTTTTAAATTAGATTCGGCTGAGTTAGCTGTATAACATAATTTTTTTCATGATGAGAAGGCTGTATAAAGATTATATTCTCTTATATCTAATAATTTATTTCATTGAGTTTGCATGTCTTGAATATTTGTAATTGTATTAATCATTTAAATTACAGACAAGATTGAGGCAGTAAAACTTTAAATTACAGTAGTTAAGTTAAGTTTATTAAACCACCATGAAGTTTCATGGCAAGAGGAACTACGTTGTTCTGAGGGAATGAATCATTCTAATATCATTATATTGTAGAGGATTAGATGCTTAAATCATTTTGTTCTAAAAATCCCCAAATATCAACTATTGAATATCTTATACAATTTCATTAACATTGAAAAACCTTTCCATGAAACAAGCTTGCTTTTTATGAAAAATGTTCTATTACTGCATTATGCGAAAAATGTAATGCTTATTGTTTTTACTTTAGAACAAACTTAACTTTACTAAAAAATATTAAATCCAAACTTCTAATAATCAACTACACTCATTGGTGCTGGCATATTTAAATTACATTTGAGGAAATATCTTCAGATTGGTACTATTTTGCAATGAAAACCAAGTTTCACTATTTAAGAAAATATCAAAACTTGTAATATAAAAAATATTACGAGGCTTGATATTTTCTTAAATGGTGTATTTTAATCAATTTCATTAATTGATTGATATGCAGATTACTTGGATCTCAATTAAGCTCTAAATTAAATTACTCATGACAAAATATTTTACATAAATAAATAGTTTTGATTAAAGGAGAATATACTTTAGAAAAATTTTGTTTTTAAAAGGCTTTGTCTTTTTTACTATCAAATTCAGCCCATAAAAATGCAAACAAATAGTTTCTGTATTTTTGCCCTATTAATTTAGTGGAATTACAATATTTTATGACGACATTTCGATGAAATTTTTTTAATAATTCAATTTAATAAAATTTGATAACTTAAATATTATTTTGCCATATTGAAGGTTGGTGTTTTAATACGTACATATTAGCTGTATGGCATAAACACGAGAATATTATTTAAGCATTTTATAGTTGTAAATGGAAAAATTTATCATTGATATGTATTTCAGATTTAAGAATACAAACTTTTAGTAATTTGTAAATTGCGGTAGTACTTTGAAAGAAAAATAGCTCAGAATGTGCAATATGAAGAAATATTAGGCTCAACAAACAGTAAATGATACACATTCATTGGTATGATACACCGTAAAATATATTTAAAAAGAGCACATTATTTCTTTAGTTTGCACATATCTCCAAACAAGACGGAAATGTATTGATTGCAGGCTTCTTCGTCTTTCTTTCTGTCTTATCGATATCAGTTTTTGGACAGAATGACAGTGGTCGCATCTGGTCTTTGTAATCGTTATCCCTTAAGAAAATCGGGTTATGCCCAGAACGAGAAAAAGAAATAACCGAGAAAAAACATTAGGTGGCCAATGAAGCGAGTAAATACGAGGCAAGCCATATGATGTCTTTATCAATGGATTCTTTGGTTTAATATTGGCATTTTTACTATTTATTTACAATTTTTCTATTACAAACATCAGTGTTATGGTAGAACTAATATATAGATATTTCGTTTCTATTTTAGGATATAAAATGTTTATCGATACATATATTTTTTATCAGTTTTCGGTAAATTTTCAGAAAAAAAATTGAAATACTTTTATTTTATTTTTGGAAACATTTAGAGACCAGACTAAAAGAACTTAAATTCAATAGCTTCTATTACTGAGTTAACAGTATTTTAATGAGGAAATTAATTGAAAAATGATAGGTACTTTCTCGAATATTATTTATGTAGTAGAAAGATAAATTTTTGTTAATGAACATAAAAACTACCATTTAAAACAGAGCCCCATAAATAACTGAGGAATTCGTATTTGTAAATATATGCAGTCATTGAGCATATAAATTTTAAAAGAAATTTGTAATATAATATTGCACTTTTATATTGATTTATTGACGGGTTTTCAATGCTAAATTAAAAGTAACGCTTTTCAAGGAATTCGACATTATGTTATACTACTTAAGATTTCATTTGAAAGGAAGTGTAAAATAATATTTAATATGATTAAGGAAACAGTACACTTTCGAAACATTATTTTTAGTTTCTACTTCGATTTTTTTTATTTTGATCTCATATAAAAATTCAAATTTTTATCTTTAAAAATCTGAAAGATTTTTTTCTTATTTAGAAGCTGAGTTACAGCTATTTAAAGATTATTTGATCTTAAATTTCTATGACTGGAAAGGTTCTAAAATCGACAATTTCTTCATTATTGCAAAAACAATAAATCAAAATGTTATGCATCAATGACCCTGAAATTATATATATATATATATATATATATATATTCTAGACAAAGAATAAACTGTTCTTGAAATTTTATATTGAGTAGATATTTTTATACAGCAATAAAAGGAAAATTACAATAACTTTTGTGGAAAATTTTAGGGTTCAGAGTTTGAATTACCATAGCTTCGTACGCAAGGGTTATATTATCAAAATAATACTTTAATAATAAAGTTATGTTATGTATTATGCAATTTACAAAATGCCAATAAATTTATTTTCTTTCGAGTTACCATGTTTTGCGGAAAGTCTTAATTTTCACTTATATTTATATAAAAGGCCCTTTTAGCATTAAAAAATATACATTAACAAAATTTTTCTTCGTTGTTTCTCTATTTTGAGGCCCCATAAGATCGTAAAATTTACATTTGTAGACAAAAATTACGTTTATTCAAAACATTTTTTAGAAGGTGTACTGTAATCTTAACTTATGTTAAGAATGATAGGAAGGAAAAGTTCAATATATATTTAAATAAATTCCCTACTCCTCTTTCATTGAAATTTAGAATACAGTATTTGATACAATGTTACAAAAAAAATAACAGTAAAAAAACTTACCCCCAGAAACCCAGAATATTTCGTAAGTACAATTGCTATCCAAAACTTAGTAATCCTTTTGCTCTAAGAAAGCTTCACTCTCATTCATTCTACGTCATTAGCTATCTTGGATTTATTGAACATATTCTTTGTCTCCTGATGGTTCTTTATTGGGGTACTATTCGCACTTGATAAAAGAGGTTACTACTTTTTCTTTTTTATCATGAAATAGTAATTGAGTTCATACTAAACTCCGATAAAAGTGTGATGTATCTAAATTAACTGTAGGATCCTCCCTAATGAGAAATGTTCTTAAAATGATGATGCCATTTATATCAATCAATTGCTTTCAATTCCTGGAAGTCGAAATGTGCATGGCTTTTATAGTCATTTGATTGTACAATTTATCTTCTTTTTTGTTCTTAGAGGATCCTTACAACTTGGTTGTTAAAAGAAGATATCAGCTTTAAATAAACAAATAGCTTAAAATTATTTATTGTTGAGTCCCATAAGATCGTTCAATTTTTCAAATGCATGTTTGGAAAAAAAAAGGCGTTAATCATACATATACTTCTAACAAAAAAAAAATAAAATATTATAAAGGTAATGTCACTCCTTCGTCTTAAGACGACATAGTACGTACGTATAATTTGACGGAACTCAAAAACCTCTAAAAAAATTTAACCCAAATAATTTTTAATTTTTTTCTTAACTATCTCACAAATTTTCAAATCTCTACAATAAGAATATCTGAAGTTCAGGTAGCTTTTATGTTCATTGGTATTCACATTTTATTGAAATTCTTCTCTAGCAGACGAACCTCTGGTTTCTACCTTAATAATTAATTCTAGTAGGGTCAAGTTGTTTTGAAATGTTGTGAAAATTTTGCATTCCAGTCTTTTAATTATATTTACTTTTATGTAAAGCCATTTTTGCGTTAATGGTAGCACAATATTTTATAAGCTTATTATGCCTCTTTCAAAGAGATAAAATAATTCAAGTAAATTGAATAATCGAAATCATTGTTGCTTGAAAACAAAACTACTGATGATATGCAGATTTAAAAGTGCATTTAAACTATTCTAAGAGTTCTCATATATTTTACTCACAATTTTTCAAAATAGAAGAATTTAAATGCATGAAAAAAATGTTGTAGAACATCGAAACAAGGAGAATATTGGATTAAATTGTTGGAGATAATTTATCAAAAGATATACTGATTGATCAAAGTATCTTAAGTGATATGTACAAAAATACTACTCTTTGTGACTGTTGCAAACAGGCTAATGTTATAGAAATACATTATCTACATTTTTGAACAGAATTTCTTTATTCTTTTTTCTTCAGATAGGCTTTGTAGGTCAAGGCAAATTTTTGTTATAAAGAAGTTGTTCCAATTTTTTTTAAATTTCTGGCTTTATTTTTTAAATTTTAACTATTTTAATGTTTAATATGTAATCTGAATATTCTATGACATTACATTTTTTATAATTTATTGATACTTTTGCCTTATAATAATTAGTATGCATTATATTATAGGCGATCCATTTTTAATTTTTTTGTTTTATTTCTTGATATGTATTTAATTTAATTTAGTAATAATTTTACAATTTTAAAGTTTCATTTTTTATTAGCTATATTTATTATTTGTATTTAAATGCATTTCCTAAGTCCTCCGGTATAGATAATAATTAGATAAATAATACAGTTTCAAACCATATCACATTTTGAAATGTAAATTTGTATGGAAAATGAAACTTGTGTGTTTGTTATATTGAATTACACCCTAAATTTGGAAAAAGTGTATATTAGTATTTCTTGTAAATGTATGTACAGAAAATTATAATTTCACTGCACTTTTCACTTCATCTTTCAGTTATTTTTAAAAAACGGAGTAAGAACTTTCCCCTCACTAAAGCGTCATTACTAAGTTATAAAAACATATTAATCATGCAACAGAATCGTGAAAACTTGGAAATCTAACAAAAAAGGGAGAAACAAATACTTGTCGGCTTAAAATATTAATTATTAGCGTTAAAACTGAATTATGTATTCGATAGTTTGTTGGAGCTTTTCAAGAAAATACGAGGAGGAAAATTGTTTTTACGAAAACACATTCCCTTTGGTATGTTAATATTTTGTTTACGCTTTTCACATGTAATTCATCTTCATAGAAATGAGTATTCGGCATCATAGTCTAGAATGGTGAAATTTTTTTCATAACTGTTGAGGAAAAGTATCTAAAATGTTTCATTTTTGCAAGGATAAAGTTTTCTTACTTTTTATACCCTCAGTAGCAATTTAGAACCAGATGCTTTTCAAAATTGACTAAGAATATCTTCATTTTATCCTATTTTTTAAAACAATTATAAAGCAGAAAATATGAATTATGAATTAATGTAATTTGAATTAAAAGATTTCGTCATTTTTTTTAACACGAGGCATTTTCTTGAATTTTACGAATAGTTTTCTTGTCAATATTCAAAGATTGTGGTAGTCTGACTGAACATTTTTAAGGTATTCGAGGTAACACTCTACATTATGACTGTCTTATTTGAAAATGAACTTTATACATCTATTGCGATACTTCTCTTACAAACTTAAGTAATTCTTTGAATCCTATGGTAAGAAATTAGTGGAACATTATAAAACAGCTCTGTTGGAGAATTATTTGAAAACTATTAATTTGTCTCACTTAATAAATGCTCCAAATTAAATGTATGTTCATGCATTTATAATTTATGCATTTATTAGTATTGAATACTTATCATTAGGGAACAAGAACTTATTAAACTTCAGAAGAGTAAAGTTAATGTTTTGAAAATTACACAAGGAAAAAAATACGCTCTAAATGTAGTACAACTACAGTAAGAATGAGAAAAATATTTATGGTAGTACATCTTTCACAAAACAATTTTCAATAAAAGGAAGTTCTGCATCTGAAATTGATTTTAAACATTTCTATAGGGATTTCTTTATGTTATATTGATATCGAAAATTATATGACGATCCAAGTAAAATTGTGTAATGAATAACCATATTAACTTGTTAAAAATCAAAAAATATTTTGATTCATAAATTTTAAGACTTTACGTTTAAGAGTTAATTTACATGTTGCATAAAATATTTCTTAAAAACTAAATCATTGCAAAAAACTAAGTTCATGTTTTTTTAATATGAAAAGGCCTTAATTTCTCTGAATAAAGGGCTTTTATTAGTCAAAATGATTAAGTAGGGAAAATTGAAAAAAAAAATTGTACTTGAATTCGACTAACTACTATTGACTAATTATTAAATTGAAAATACCGAAAAAAAACTATAAGCAAATTGACATAACTTTTAATAATAATTCTTCGCATATCGTTGTTGCTTACGTGAAAAATTCTTTTATATCTTCCTTCACTAAATGACTAGGAAGAGGTCATGTTTTATAAAGTATTTTGCATAATAATCGTAATTCATGACAAAGATGATTTCATTACTTTTATGATTTACACAGTCTTTTATTGTTACTTATATCAACTTTACTGAATCTATGAAACCCTCCTCTAAAAACATACATAATTATAAATTAAAGCACTTGAATTTTTCTATTTGCTTGAAATCATTTCTAAAAAAATACATTTTTTTTCACATAAATAATGCTTTAATCATTTAAAATTAGCATCTTTATTGTTAACCGAGTGTTTTTTTGTAAAACGCAACAGAAAATAAAATAACCAAAGAAAATATTGGGTTTTGCTATGGTTCAAACTAAAAAGGCAGACGTAATAAATTAGTTTTTATTGAATTATTCCTCAATTATTATTCTGTAAGGATTCAGTATTGCGCCTTACTGAATAATAATTGAGGAAGGGAAGAAAAAATGTAAAAAAAAAAATTCAAGTCATCTTTAAATGCAATAAGAAAGCAGCCTTTTTCTTTTAATTTTTATGAATATATTTCTGCACGAAGGTATTTTAATAGATATTTTTTTTTATATAAGAACTTGTTTTTACTTGCCCTGTTTAGTTAAAATAACCAAACATAAAAGGTAATTAAACCTAATTTTTGGTATATATAATTATACCTAAAATTATTTTAGTTACTTTGAGACAAAAAATTTTAAGCATTTGTAAAAAAAGTATTAACGATAAAAGTATCGGATGTTTAATAGTTTTGTTATCACCACTTCGAACAAAATCTTTAGGACACAAAAGAATAAAATACTTTTCCCAAGAGTTCCCAAGAGCTGACAATCACAGTCGCATAAATTTATTTTTTTCCCTTCTACTTAATGTAATTAGAGGGATCCCACCAATTAAGTAGGAAAAAAATTGGTTAAGACGAATTTTTCAACTATATTTCTTCTTAAAATCGCCCCTTTTCAGTACTTACATTATAACTAATTTAATTTTCACCACATTCATTGATAGTACGAATGAACAAAGCAATCTGTTAAGGAGGAAATGCTATTTGTTACGGCAGGTTTATTTCCTTGAATGGATACTGGTCTTTTATTCATCTAACTTTTATTATTTTTTTCAGATGTATATTTAGCTTTCAAAAGAGATATTTTTGTAGAAGTACATTTAAGACAGTAGCTAAGATTTTTATTCACTTATCGTTTATTTTCAATGGTAAACAATACCACTCTTTATGTTTCAGAGAACGAGTGTTTATCTTCAAAATATAATATGTTTTAGCATTTATTATTAGATATAAGTGTTTTAGAAGAACTTTAAGATTTAATCGATTCATAAATATTTGTGGGACAACTTCTGCTGTGGATAACCTTATATCGTCTAAATTTCTTCGAAAAAAAGTTAAAAACCTTACTATATAAAATACTTCACAGAGGTTATGATTATATATAATGCAGCCAAATTCTCTTTCACAACTCTTCCATTATTTAAAGCTTATAAATATTTCTATAACTTTCAAGTTCATAATAATATTCGAGAAAATAATAGGTTAATTTATAAAAACAACTATAAAATATACCACTGCAAAGTTTTAATTTGTTCGTCTATATATTTCGAATTTGTTTTAGTGAATGCGCAGGTTAGAAGAAAAAATAGTTTCATTCCACAAACTATGATTTAAAAGGATATTTCTCTTCATATTTGCGAAAACAATTTTAATTTTTCTCAGTCACTGTCGTTTAAGTAGACTATTATTAAAAATAAATCTGAAATTAACTTCTATCACTATTTTAAAACGTTATTTAGAAAATTCTGCATTGCATTCGTAACAAAACTTAAGCATAGATTTATTATGTTTCAACAAAATTATTTCCGATTTTAATTTTAAGCAAGAATACTGTAAACAGCCATTATACAAGTATTGAAAATATCATTTACCTAGTAGTCAGTTTCCTTGTAGTTCGTTCTGAAGAGATATATTGCTTTTAAAATAAATTGCACAAGTTTCTTATTTTTGCATTGCTATTTATTAATTTAGCATAAACCATGTACTTTGTTTTTACTTAACCGTTTCTTTAAAAGAAAAATAAATTAGTTCTGGTATTTTTTATCATAATAGTTAGTTAAAGACAGTGTGTCTTTGTAGTTTAAAAAATAAGTTTGACATATGAATTAAAGAGCCTTCATATTGATTTCAATGGAGTCCAAATTTAAGCAATAAAATATTATTTGAATCAAATGGAAAATTAAATGTTATAGTTCGTGAGCGTATTTTGAATCTTAATTACTTTGTACAGCATGAATATAACAATTACATATCTGGTTAAAACGCGAAGTGAATTCAATAAATTTTATTTGTGTCCAAGTATAATATAATTAAATAAGTATCTCCATTTAGAAATACTAAATTTGACCACTTTATATAATTATGAATTCCTTACATTTACTATAAAATTACTAATATTATTTACTTCTAATAATTTTATGAGTATTTTTACATTCGAATACATACTTGAAACAAATAATATCAATGAATTACTAAATGAATAAAACGTACACATTTCTGAATAAGAAAGCTGTAATTTCTTCTATATGACCATTCACAACGTTTGAATAAACAGACCCAAAATGTTTTTATCAGGAATTTCTCCATACTCATATCATTCTAAATATAACCTTAGTTTCTACAAGGTCATTGTATATAAGAATTGGATGTGGTCGTTATCATTTGATTAATAGATGTTATGGTTGATGAGAAGGGAAAGAACAAGAAACAATTTTCGTAATCAATAAGTCTGTCTTATATTAATAATAAATTGGAAAAAAGATTTTTGCTATGTATATATATATATATATATATATATATATATATATATATATATATATATATATATATATATATAATTTTTTGATACCTTTCGCTTGAGATATGTTTTGTATTTCTTTATAAAAATATATTTATTTAACTCAATTATAACTTTTTTAAGTATTGGTTTTCCTCTTACTTTGAATGAAAATTATTATGTAGAATATATAATTTTGAGTTTCCTTTACGATGTATTTAAGTAGTTTTATGGCTTTTTATATTATATTATAATATAAAAAATAATTTTTTCATATTATACAAAATATTATAGATTTTCATAGTATTTTCAACTTGAATAGTAAATTGTTTGTAGTTGACATTATATATATAATTGAAAATTAATCAGAGATATCCCAATTTGAAATATAATATTTCAATGTAAACAAAGGAAACAAATTCAGTTAAACACCGGTAAATTAATATAACCTTTTAAAAATAATCTAAACGTATATATACACATTCATATATAATCTTAACTTAAAAAAAATTCTGAAATTTATACCTCTAAAAGCAAGAAAAAGCTCTTAAACATATCTTTCAATGTGACCCAATAAAACCAGGTTATACATTATAGATTGATTGATTTCATGAAAGTATATTAATTATATAAATAATAAGTAACTTATTTAAATATATATAATTTATTCATCAATTTTTTTTATTTAATCTTGGCTCTATATTTACAACTGTCTATTTTTTCCATCGTTTTATTTTTAATTCTTTTATTAAAGGTTTTTGAAGTGTTTTAATTTTATAGGGCAGGGATGGCGAACCAATGGCACGCATGCCATCGATGGCACGCGACACAATATTTTGGGCACGCCACTGATCACTAAGTTCACTATGAAGCATATTACGAACAAATGCGAGTGATCCTATGCTACGGAGTGTTCGGGCGCGGGCCTGGGGCAGGAAGCTCATTCGTTTGTAATTGCAGTTACATCATGGACAACAATTGATAATGACACATAGTTTGCTTACGCATAGCATAATAGTCAATTTCGTTGACACAACTGTATTTTAAAGCTTATTTATGTTATATTTACAATTTTTAATTGTTATTTAATATGGCTAGTTCAGTAAAAAAAGATAAGTGCAAGATAGTAAATGTATCTGAGAATTTCAAACTTGGTGGACTGAGAAATATGGCAAGATTAGTAAAGGCGACAAAGCGGTGTGTGTTTTATGTTCTGGAACAGTGGTATGTAGAACATTGTCTGTAAAACGGCATTTTGAAACAAATCATAAATTCGTTAGTCAAACATGCGAACCAGAGCAAAAGGAATTAATTGGAAGCACAATGAAAGACAGAAATAAACAGTCGACGTCTATAATTAAATATGTTGGCAAAAATTATAATACGAGTATGACAAGTTACAAGGCTGCAAATGTCATCGCTCGATATAGTAAACCTTTCAAAGAGAGAGAGTTTCTGAAGGAAGCCTGGTTAGCATGCCCAACCTCATTGTTTGATGATTTGGAAAATAAAAATAAGATAATTCAGCTCATCAAAGATACTCCTCTATCTAGAAACACAATAAAAGAATCTTAAAACAGGCCAGAAATGTAGCAGATTTACAAAAAATTGGCATTAACTCCGCTCCTTTTTCTCGCTATGTCTTGACAAAAGCACTGACGTCACTAAATCTGCACGTTTAGCTGTTTTTGCTCGATATTGCGTAGAAAACGTCATTAAGGAAGAATTAATTGCGATAACATCTTTGCTAAGTTCTACAAAGGACACATATATTTGTACGTCCGTTAAAAATTCGCTTACTGTGAAAGAAATTGATTTGAAAAAAATTGTTTCAGTGACAACTGATGAAGCTCAAAGTATGGTGGGCAAAAAAATTGGTTTCGTAATTTATTTTAAACAGACGTAGGAGATTTGATTCTTGAATTCCCCTGAATTATTCACCAACTAAACTTGTGTGGTAAGAGTGGTTTAACATCTCTTGATAATGTAATGGCGGTAGTCACAAAAATAGTCAAACTCGTTTCGTCGCAGGCCTTAAATATGCAAAAGTATGAAGCTTTGTTAAATGAAATCACTTCGCTGTATAATGCTTATTGAGATGTATAATAATGTTCTCTGGTTGAGCCTCGGAAGCGTACTTCAAATATTTGTTGATTGTTGGGAAGAAATCAGACTGTTTCTGCAAAATGAGGGGAAATTGAACAATACTCACAGTTGTTGGATGTTATGTGGTTTTAAAAACTGATGTTTTTTACAGACATATGCCAACGCTTCAATGAAATGAACGTGAAGATTCCAGGCACAAATAAAACAATTATTGTCAAGATAGATCTCATTTGCGCTTTTGACGCTTAACTGCATGTTTGTACATACACAGGATCGATATTATTACAATAAACTACAAGTATTTTCCAAACTTGAAAAAAAAAAAAAAAAACATCAACGTTTAAGGTATATATGAGAAACCAGGTGAAGAAACTGTCACTGAAGAATTTATTTCTGTAATTGATTCTTCAATCAATGAATTTTCAGCGAGATTTTCTCAGAATTATCGGAAGGACTCAAGTTTATTATGTGCCCCGATCTGACTTCATTTGATAAAACTGAACTTGTCCCTATTCGATTGGTTGGAAATATCTGAATTTGAAATGCAGCTGATTGATTTCCAATCTAGTTCAATATGGATTTAAAAATTTATTGAAACAAGGAAAGAATTGGAATTAATTGAAACTGAAAGATTGACAAGCAATGTAAGTAAAAATGTCAACAAAATTTTGGAAAAATGGAATTCGTTACCAGACACATTTAAATGTTTGCAGAAGCTGACTCGTGCTATTTTAACCATATTTTCATTCACTTATACCTGTGAGTCCTTATTTTCAGAGATGAAGAATATTAAAGACTCGCTTAGAAACCGTTGGACAGATGACTCCAGTTCAGCATGCATTCCGCTAAAAGTAACATCATACAACTCTAATATGAGTTATTTGTCATCTAATATGCAACAACTGAAGTCACTCTAATGTTATTTTAATGTGAATTACGAGTATAACTGAGACATTGCAAAATGCATTTCTTTTTTGCAGTAAATAAAGAATTTTGGGTTGATATTATTTAGTATTATTATTTTCCCAATAATCACGAAGTCAAAATTATTTGACGGCACGTCTGTGGACTCATTAAACATTTTTTAGAAAAAATGGCACGTTAATACATAAAGGTTCGCCACCCCTGTTATAGGGTATTATAAATCTAATAAGTAACCCATTTTTTCCGATGTATTATTCTTTTTTAAAGATGTCATTTGTTAGTTAATATTTATTTTTTTGAAAATTTACTAAAGATTTTTCAATATCCTTTCTATAATTTTTTCAAGTAATTTTAAGCTACCAAAATTTTTTGGTTTATATAAATAATAAATGTTTTTGTATGGTTTTATTTAAATACATTTATAAGTTTTTAATTTGTAAGTGAATTCTTTCCTGGAGTAGAGAGGGTAAGAGAGAGCGAGAGAGCGAGCGAGAGAGAGAGAGAGCTTACATATGAAATTTATGTAGTATCTTATATGTTTTTGAAAGTTTATTAATCGTAATGTTTGTTTTACTTTTTTGAATTTTATTAAAGTTTCTTATAGGATAAGATAATGAAATTTTGTCTGCAATTGTTTTTGTAGTCTTTAAAAAGAGAGATTCAACATTTTTCCTGATGTGTCATTAGCAATTATTTCGTATTACATTTTGTTTTAGAATGCCTACATTTTTGATTAATTTTTTTATTAGTATTTTTCCTTTTGTTTCTTTTCTTAAATGGGTTTGAAATATTTCAGATGTTTAGTTATGTGTAGTTTGTTTATTTGCAGTGAAATTGAAGATTATTATTATGTTTCCTTTTTTTTCTCGTGCGGTAAGTTTTGTGAAATTACGAATTGTTGGTTTGTTATCACATTTTTATATTGTAATTCATTGGAGTATGATGATTTGATCTGTAATTACCAGAATATAAACACACATTATTCCATTTAAAAGTATAGAATAGTATTAAGTGCACTACTTCCATTATTCTAAATTTTTTGTTTTCTATCACTTGACTTTCTTTAAAATTATTGGGTGTTTTAATAGATTATTATTATTTTTTGTTTTTAGGTTTTAAATTATTGTTTAAATTTTTTTTTATCTGATTTGCATAAATATTAATTTATATTTTAACGATTTGATTAAATATTTAGTTGTTTTTTTTTCTATTATTAATATTGATTTTGTGATTATTTTTGATGATATTCTTAGATTGTTACATATTGTGATTTGTACTATCTGCATATATAAAAATGTAATCCAAATAAGGTGGTGAAGGTGGCATTCCATGAATTTAATCCAAATAAGGGTATTACCCAGTGAGTAATATTTTTGCTAATATCTAGTTAAATTATTATGAACATAATTACATTGAATGAGATTATCTATATATATATATATATATATATATATATATATACACGAGTAAGTATGAAAAAGAATATTTTGGAAAATATTTGAAAATTTTAGAGGATAAAATAATTAGTTATATTTATCAGAATAGAGACAACATTACATTTTGTTTTAACAAAGTACCTTTTAGAAGTAACCGCTCAGATAATTTTAATTTTAGAAGTACTATATTTAACTGTACTATTAGAAATAAAAAGAAAGTAAATAGATTTACTCTAAAGAATAATTATAAGAAGTCTTTCATAAGCTGCATTTTATTAACAAAGATGCAAAAATAATTCAGATAAGTTAAAAATAAAAATATATATGTTATTATATATGCATGTTTGTTTATATGTTTTTCATTTAATTTATATTTTTACTTTTTGTATTTCTTGTATCTATAATTAGTTACTTTATAATTATAGGAATAATTAATATGTAATATGTTTATAATTATTTTTTAAATTTTTTTTTTGAAAAATAATTGTAACTAAAAACCTTTTTTTACCTGACTTGAGACGGTTTTTTTTAAAAATCTTATCTTTATTAAGATTTTTTACATTAAATTTCTAACAAATATTTTTTTATTACTTCAAAAAATATTTTAAATTTATTTACAATTATTCTGCTTGGTATAAAATTTTTCTAATAAATTAATTTTTAAAATTGCAAGTATCTATTAGAAAGTACTATGAAACAAAAGACCATGAAAATTCAATAAATATAATAACTCTTCCAAAAACACTTATTCCGATAGTAACGAAATCAAAAAAATTTAAACTGTTATTTATCACTTCAATCTCGAGTATTGAATATAGATTTTTTTAAGTGTGTTTTGAAATTTTTTTGATGATGCACTTTTTCCTCTAAACTGTTACAAAGTCAAAGCAAATCTATAAATTTTCAAATCCCTTTATTAAGAGAATAATTTCGTTGACCAACTTATAAAGGGAGAAAAATTATCCATTTCATAGTCTTTCGTAGAAACATTTAGATCTTTTTCAAAAGAAATGCCTTTTTCATTGTCAGGCGACAGCTTATGTGAATATAAATCACACACTCACAACGGCATATGAAAAAGGAAACGTCATATTCAGAAAAAAAGCGTTGAACATTTGGATAAAATCTCAATAAAAGCAAATTTGAAAATATATGTACATGATATAAGTAATCATCACATTTATTTAAATCACACACATATATATGTGTGTGTGGACTGTCAATCTATATTGTTACACAAATTGCAAAAATTTTAATATATATAATAATATATTGTGTGGATGATGTGTGTGTCGTGTTATTGTTTGTGTGTGTGCATATGTATTCCATAATAATTAAATATGTGTGTGTGTGTGTGTGTGCGTGCGTGCGCGCATAATTATTCATATGAATTATAAATAATTTTTATATGTAATATTGATTCAAATGTATCTAACAAAGACCAGTATTAAAAGTTAAGAATATTAAAACTGTTAAATTTTTAACATTACAAATTGCTTAGCTACATACTAAAATAAACTCAAAGCATTAAATTTGATTTAAAATTGTCTATATATAATTTAAACATACATATTTAAAATGTAATAAAAGTCATTAAATATTAGAATGTATAACACTACATAATATTCAAGAACACATATTAAACATATAAAAAATTAAACCAGTAAATTAAAAAATTCTAGCAAAATATAAAATATCAAAACCTAACAACGATAACAAAGTATATCTCAAAGAAGACAAACAATTAATAAATCAAAATTGAGGGTAAGGTACATATAAGCCAGCAATACGTAACCGAAGCTATGTACTC
>BMAW01127215.1:86106-115023 GCA_019974015.1 Nephila pilipes | reverse complement strand
AATGATTTTAAGAATGTATTAAATAATTCTAAAAATAAAAAGTATGTGAAAGATTTTCAAAAAAGATTTATTATTGTCTCTTGACTCTATGTCAAATATAAATGTGTATTATTTTTCTCTCATGTAAATTATGTATTTTCTCTTGAAAGCTTAAAATAATGGAAAAGCGTTGCAGAAAGCAGTGAAAGGTCTTTAAATTTAATATTGAATATAAACTATGAAAAAATAATACTTCCGATATATATATCAACAATAATATCAATAAGGATGCATAATATTTTTTCAGAAAAAATTTGCTGTATTTCTTTAACAATAAAACTCTTATAACTTTTAAGGTTTGAAAGCACAAATCATTCATTTTTCCTCAAAAATAGTATGTGCTATTATCAAAAAGTACACAATATTTTAATTTATAAATATTAATATGTTGATAAAAAAAAGTCAGTTCAAAAGATGCCAAATGTAAATCTTTGGAATGTTTTCTCATTTTAATTTCAAAAGTGAAAAATATTAAATTATACTTGAAATTTTTTGGAATAATATTCAGCTGTTATGAAATTAGTTTAGTGGTTGATAGTTTCTATTTCTTTAATATAAGAACTAACAATTTATCTATAAAGCACATGATTGCAATCCTTATTTATGAGGAGAAGCCTTACCTCTATTAACTTGGTTCGTTTAAAAGTTAATGAAAGCTTTATACTTACATGAGATAGACTAGGAAATAATTAGTTATTTTTTTTTTATTAACTTGCATACTCTCAACTGAATTAGTGCTGTACATTTCTGAGTACTCATCAATCTGTGTGTAAGTTGAGAGTACTTTTTTTTCTTCAAAAATATATTCAATTTTCAAATCTTGCATAATAACCGAAATGAAAAACTTTCGAGTAAATTTTGAACATGTCACCAAAAGGGCGAAAATGTTGTGAAGAAGGTACAACGAGCTGAATATTTTCCAATCAAATCACTGTAGTAAAAATTTTTAGACACCTACGAATATGCTGTAACCCGGCCTGAATCTAACATAATGCTACCATTCTCTTGTCTTGTATACGATATTTCATACCATAAATTTGATTTCCAATCACTCAAAATATAAGTTAGAAGTATAAAGTAATTATTCTCTTCCATTATAAATTTTATTTATGGAAAACCTCTACGGTGTTCTAATATTATTTTTAATCCACATCTTATTATTTTCCGTAAACCACAGGTGCAAGTTTTTCTTCCTAAATTTTTTTGTTTCGGTAGCGACTGAACTAACCAGTAATATAAACACTTTTGATAAAAAATTAAACTCATTTTCATTAAAAAGTAAAAATTTAAATTAGAATTATTTTCCTTATGAGCTTATCAATTATTTATTATTATCATCAATTAGTACCTGTTTATTTTGCGAAATAGCGAGTTCGGTATGTAAGCCGACCAACGTAGTTAAGCAAGGGGAAAGTTTCAAAAATTCCCGTCTTATAATCAGAAATATACAGTATGTGAGAAATAAGACATCGACTTGTTATAAACGGAGCAATTAGAAACTTAGTAGATGGGAAAATTGAACTCGAATTTCCATTAATCATTTTCCAGATTATGAAATTATGCTATCTATAAATACAAAGTATTCAGAGTTAAATTTATTTTAATTACAATAGAAGTTTTAAGTAAACTCTAAAATTCTTTCAGACTTCAAAAATTTTACAGACTTTCGAATTAACTAAGAATAAAAAGTAATGATTTATAACAAGAAATTCTTATTTTCATTTTACATGTATTTTATTAAATTTTTTACTATAAGTTACTTAATTCAGTTTTAAACTTAATAACATTATGTAAAATTTCCAAGCAAATTATATTTTAAGTATTAAGTACACATTTTGATAAATTCAGTTGCTTTGATAATATCAAATTTTTCAAACGTAATTTTTTGTGTGCATTTGTATATTGAGTCAAATTGAATGTGGTTTTTATTTTTCATATGATTAAATATTTCTCTAAACTTCTATGGTTAAGATTTTATTAAATTTTTCAAATAAAATTTAAATAAATAATTAAAATATAGCAAATTTATAAATAAGTTATAAACTTTATATCAGTTGCTATATGTTTCCTACTAATTCGATAATTTTGTTCTTTCTAGAGTATTATAGTGATTAAGGAAATATTACCATTTTACAATTATTACATTTTGATAATCCCATTATAGCTAATAAATCTACTACAATTTTTTTCATACGTCAAAAAGTCTGCTTTAACTTTTCATTAACGAAACTTTGTTTAGTAAACAACAACAATTTATAACTTTGATTAAAAAATCAGTTTATAACAAAACTGATAATCCTTTCTCAAATCTGTTGAATATTATTGTAATTCTTAAGTGATTCAAAATATGCATTCATTTCCGAACTATGAGGTTCACTATTATTTAATTACTTAATTTTTATAATTTATTCAGTTTTATTGATTACTCTTCTTACAGATGTCTATGTTCATTTTCTGCAGTTTATTTAACGGAGCAGGATCTGTTAAGGACCTGTATCACCTATTTTCCTTTATAAAACTTTACTCATATGTATTCAAGAGAGAAACAACAGATTAGATTACAGGGAGAGATCCCAGAAGAAATTAATTCAATTGAGGCCACGTGAAGGGAAAATTGCTATTCAGTCGTAGAGTCACTGACGCTGTAGTGCTACAATGAGTATATGTTCAGGTTTAGATTTAATAACAGTTGCTTGCTTGCGTCATGTTATTTTTAGTTATATTTAATATATTCTGTTTCCCTTAAATAGAGACTTTTCTTTTCTCATTTTTCCTAAGTTGAGTCTTGTAAACATATTTGCTGAAAAATAAAAGAGTGACAGAGTTCTTGTTCTCCTTTCTTGATGAGTCTCTGTAAACCCAAGATATGTTTTTATAAATTATTACCAAAAATCTACGAGCACAGTACAAAATATGTCAATTATGATACTGTTCTTAAGCGGAAGAACCTAAATCTTCTTTTTTTAAAAAGTAGAACATCTAAGTGAACAATTATATACAATGGTACTTTGTTTAACAACGGTCTTAGCTTGCGGTATACTTGGTAAACGATGAGATGCTGCAAATAAAAGATGTCTTACGTAGTGAGTGAGTTATTGCTTATTAACGTAGCACTGAAAAACAACATGAAGGCTTTGGGCGATAGACCTAATAATTTTTAAACACAGTCAAGGGAAGAGGAAGACACCTCCGTCTCCAAACTTCCATACCAAACCAATGGAAGGACTTGAGAACATAACACATGGATCAATAAGTTCCGTGACTAACGCAGAGATGGCACTCGTAGTAAACCAGTAACCAGGTCTTTCTAGAGTACTAACCTTTGCTTGAAACGTGTCAAAATTTTAAGTCGATCGGACCAGAAACAGCTGAGTTATCGAGGTTGGAGTAAAGTCGTTTTGTAGTTTGTTTAAAAAATGGAAAAAACCGAGTTTCGTGTTCTGATAAAACATTGTTTTTTAATGGGTAAAAACACCGTGCAAGCGAAACAATGGATTGAAAAATGTTACCCGGACTCTTGTCCATCAAAAGCAACGATTTGTCGGTGGTTTGCCGAGTTTAAACGTGGTCGTACCGACACAAATGACGCGGGACGCTCGGGTAGACCTGTGGAAGCCGTTACACCGGAAAATGTGAGTGAAGTGACAAAAATTATAATGAAAGATCGTAAAGTGAAGCTCCGTGAGATTGCTGAGATGACACAGATATCATATGGAAGTGTATTTACTATCTTTCGTGAAAAATTGAGCATGAAAAAGGTTTTTTCCAAGTGGGTGCCGCGATTGCTTTCGATGGAACAAAAACAGCAACGAGTCGATGATTCAGAAAGCTGTTTATCGCTATTTACTCGCAACAAAAAAGATTTCTTGAGTCGTTACGTGACCATGGACGAAACATGGATACATCACTACACTCCAGAGTCGAAGCGGCAGTCATCTGAGTGGCGCACAGCTGGCGAAAGCCGTCCGAAAACGCAGCAGTCAGCTGGCAAAGTCATGGCGTCAGTTTTTTGGGATACGCATGGCGTGATTTTCATTGACTACCTCGAAAAAGGTAAATCGATCAACAGTGATTATTATATTGACTTACTGGTGCGTTTGAAGGAGGAAATCGCAAAAAAAAACCGACCGCACAGTCTCGGGACTTATTGATCCATGTGTTATTTAACGGGTAAAACACCCGCTACACGATGTGTCTTTAGCGGCATCAGGACTCAAACCCCCGACTCGATGAAAACAGCGTCGGCCACGAGCCTGTGACCAAGACTACTAGGTAACCGTGGCCACAATCTCTTGGGTAAAGATTCAGATTTCAGCTTATGATGCTTTTCCCATTGGTTATATGCTTGTGGGACCATTATAATATTTGTTTGAAATCGTATCTTGAATAATGACGGTTTAGGTAAACGACGATAATACTGGAATGGATAATCAGCTTTAACCAAGAAACCAATGTATTATAATGGTAATGGAAAAGAAAATTAACAAGCCCCATTTAATTCATTGAACAAACACAAATGTATTTGCTTGAAATATTGCTTTATTTTATTTGATTAATAACCAAATAATGAATAATTGAATTATCATTCCAAATAATATTCGTAACCTGTCATAATAGTTTGAAATTAATACAATAGCATTCCCATTAATATTTGTTATCAGCCTTTATGATATCAGAGTCCAATGACGTTTTTTTCATAAGAATAAGACCAGTGTCTGATAAATTATTTGGAAAACTTCTTAAATCTATTACGGTTTTTTAGATAACTAGTTTCTATTACCGTATTTGGCCTTGAAGATTGAGAAATACTGGTCTAGACTATTCAGTAGACTGCTTAAATCAATTAAGAGTCAAAGATAGGTACAGAGAAAATGATATACCAAGATTTTATTACTTAAAGAACACCTTGCTTTATATGAATTAATTTTCCTAAAACGTTGGTCTTTTAAGACTCCTGTCTTCCCGCCATTTTGATTTCGTGAACGTAATGTTAATCCTATAGAATTTCGACTTTATTCTCCCGTCAAGACTATTTTGTCTATTTGAAAGCAATAAAAGGAATTTGAAAGAAGAAAAAAAAATAATGAATGCTTCTGTGAAATTACTTTTTTCTTCCGATTCTTAAAAATATTTTTAAATACCGGAAAACTCGCAAACTAATCATTAAAATAGAGATAAAAATGTTTTTTAAAATTAGAGGAAAGAAGTAATTCCGCAGAAGCATTCATTATTTTTTCTCTTTCAGATGCACTTTATTGCATTCAAATATATTAAATAGTCTAGACGGGAGAATTACAGTCGAAAATCCATAGGTTTAACATTATGTCCACGAAATCAATATGACGAGGAGACGGGAGCCTTAAGGAGCATTTTGAATATCCTCCAAAGGTTAGTCACACAATGTAATGCAAGTAATAAATAATACAGCCTTAACATATTGATCATTATGAAAATGTTTCATTGTTTAACTAGTCCACAGATAGACGTACAACGTTCCTTAATTTTTGAATAATTTGATAGATGAGCCTATCAAAACAAAACTGAAGGAAGGGGAATGTTTTCAGCATATGGTCAGAGCTCTTACAGAATGTCTTCTAAATAAATACATAGTAACTAAAATAAGAACATTTCTAATCTTTGTTTCTTATAGAAGTTTACTAAGAATAATCATTCATGAAAGATACTCTTAGTCTTACTTATAAACCCAAGTTAATAAGAAAATGAAATAAATGCAAACACAGTTCTAAAAACTGAAATTCTATAGTTTCTTCTTTTTATTTTTCATGAATATGCTTCTCTTAGATATGACAATATAGGAAGGAAGATGTCATTCTCCCTTTAATAACATTATGAATTTCAAATATGTGTAAGTATACTTGTAAAATAATGAAAAAGAAACTGAATAGTTAAAAATCGAGTTTTATTGATGAAATTTTCATATCTTATAATTAAGTAAATTTATTTAAATGAACCAAGTTCTGACAGTAAATATACGAATAACGAAATGTTTTGCAATTTTCTTACTTGAAAATTTCTTTTCTTATTTGTATTTTTAAGGCTTTAACATTGAACCTAAACCAAGAATTTGCATTTAAGATGCCTATTCAGCAAAACATACCTTTGTTTCCGAAATAAAAGAATATTTTTCTTTGCAGCATTGAATAAAGCAATCAATAAGATTTCTTTACTTCAAGAGAAGAATATTTGCATTTTGCCAATAACACTTGTTTTTAAATTCGAACCAGTGACCACATCTAAAACTGTTACCGTTGTGAAAAATATCCAATTGAATATTTCTTGAGGAGAACCAGCTTGTTCTTTAACAATCTGCTTGCAAAAGCAAAACCATTTCTCAAAGTAAGATGTGCCCTTTTCTGCAAAGTAATGAATTTGTCCCTTTATTCTCTTCTGAATTCAAACAAGCGATACTTATTTGGAAGGAGACACTGTGCAGGTTATTCACGGAAGCAATTTTTCAAACAAAAGGTACTCGTCGAAATAAAGCAAAACACAGATGGTTCTGTGAAAAAAAAAATGCGGATTTAAGTATTCAGACTGAATTCCTAATAAGCGCTCTGCGATCGTTTTAAGAAGTTGAAACCACTAGATGAATTATTCAGAGGTAAAAGAAAAGATTTGACACTTTTAAAAGTGCAGCACAGACACCGCGTTTTATTTCTTAATTTATTTAAGGCAATGAATATTTGATATGTTAAAAATAAGGAAAGGATGAGAGTATTGTTAAATATTACGTTTATTGCTTATTAAGCCTCTAATTTTTTTTGTGTTTGTATATTGTGCAGAAAATACGAATAAAAACATAAAATATTCATAGGAGTATATTTTTAAAAAATAACATATGTTTCAAAATGTAACATGAAAAATATAAGCAAATAATTTATTTGATGATGCTATTGATGAAAATTGTGATAGAATATGAGATAAGTTGAAGAAATGTAATCTTGAGTGCATTTGCTGAAAATATCTAAGTTACTTTGACTATTGTAAATTTAATAGGATAATTTCTTTACATTTACAGAATTTTTTTTTCAAGCTGTTTTCTAAACAATTTAGATACATATAATCTGTTTTTTTCCTTCAAATTCTGACTCTGTATTTTATATTGAGTCCATCCTGCGATATTTGGATTCATTTTATCGCATATGAGTTCATGTTATTACTAAACAATCACATTGAGCATCTTTGGAGATCGATATATTCCAGAAAAAAGTATTGTATGAATAATTTGTTTGTTCTTTGAATCAAAATAAAGTATCTGTAAAAATGCTTCTTATAATTCATTTTAACTTCTTAAATGTATTTAATTATTCATAAATATATTTAATGAAAAGTTTCATATTATATTAATAAGCAAAAAAGGCTAATTATTAACAAAAGGTTACTTCAATCTTTTGCTTTATTTATACAGATGCCCGAAATAATTGGTTCAAAATAATGGTTTTAAGGCTCTCTTGTCAATTCATGAGCGTGAAAGAGTAATGTATATAATTAATTATTGAGAAAAAAGTTTGTTTTAATATGAAAAAACAATAACAAAATTTTTAGCATTAATTATAGTGATGTAAAAAAAAGAGGCTCTAGACTCTGTATTCTATTAAGACGCTATATTCCTGTTTATCAAATAAACATATTAATATGTATTGTACCACATCAATTATTAAAAAAGAAAATTGTAATTATTAATGACCAATAACAGTAATCTTTTTCATTAGTTATAGAGAGAGTTTTGAAGGTAATTAGGATAATATATTCGTACAGTCTGAAGCATTAGCAATTTTCAAAGAATAAGTTTCCAATAATTTTCTTAACTTTTTTAGGCATGGAAGTATTCTATTATATAAGAGAATTGTCCTCTTCATATCATTAAGTAAATTGATTTCCTTTAAATAATTAATAGCAGTTCTTATTATATTTACAAAACTTTTAAATAACATTACTTGTATTAAAATTTATACATATTAGGTATTTTCTCATCAAATTACATAAAGTTTTCCACTGAAAATTAGTAATTAAAATTTATGTCAATAATTACTTAGAACATATTTAAAATCTTCACTACCATCAATATTTAATATTAAAATGTGTTACGCACGAGCAAAATCATTGTTGCATTCAAAAGGCATAATACTATGTATTAATAATCAAATCGAGATTTTTATTTTTAAAAGTTAAATAACTTGTGAATTTCCATTAAATTTTATAAAATTAACTTTACATTTTAACAATAAAAATATTTTCAATAAATTTCTTGCGTACATCTATTTAATTCTGTTTTTTTTTAGTTAATAGTTTCCTATTACACTTTCAAAGAATATTTCATAAAAAAAATCCATTCGTTTTGAAAACACATAATTTTAAACTTTTATGAAATTTGACTTTTTCGTTATCTTGTTATATAAATTTCTGTGATATGTTATTTTTTAATAAAAGTTTTATTTCGCTGATTGAGTACTCTGATAACTCAATAAAGATTTCAAAAACATACAGAAAGGAATTTTTATTTGAATAAAACGCAATATTTTTGTTGCAGAAATTACATCTTCTGCTTAACTCTAAGAGACATATAGCCTTTTTAATTACCTCATTATATAAGTAAAAAGAAAATGCAATTTTCAATCTACTTTTTTGACCTTTTGATTTTTAAGATCTATATAGTGAACTTAAGAATTAATTTTATGCGTGTAATTAAACTGATGATCTATAATCAATATATGAATCTATATTTAGAATCAGATTCTTCTGCATCAATAAAACAGAAATATTATAAGCAAATAATTTAATCACTAGCATTAATTTTAAGAGATTCAACAGTTTTGTTTAAGCAATTGATAGATCAGAATTCATATAAACCTAAATGTAATTGCCCTTGTAAAATGTTATGTTTTGTAAAAGAGTATTGGAAATAAAATGTGGGATCTTTAAAATGTTATATGAAATGAAATTGTTAACAAATAGTTCCAATCTAAAATTTTAATCCTATTAATGTGTTATATTATTATTGTCACTCGGAATTATCGGAGATGATTATATCTTTTTTTAAAATTGATAGCAATATGTCAATATTTAATATGAAACACATTTAAATATATGCATATATGTTATAAGTTATATTATTATATTGTTCAAATACAGTTAGAAAGTAATTAGGATTGAGATTAATAAATTAATATTACTGCTTTATAAGCACAATATAAGTAGCGAATTTAAAATAAGAAATAGTTAATTGTTATTTTCAGTCTGGATAACAGAAAAAAAATTATATGAATATTAATTGTAATTTGTTTATTTTCAAAAATTTACATTGATGTTTCCTCAAATATAGAAACCATTTTTTTTAAATATAGATCCATATGAAATAGTTTTAATTTTATATCGAAAAATAATTACATTTTAGCACAGAACGTTCTAACATAATTTGATCCCGAGTAATTGTATTACTTCTTAAAATACGGTGTTTAATTTTTGGAAGGTTGATGCTTAAATTATGCGTGTATAATAGATTTATGGTGCATATTGATGGAGTTTGCTTCATTACCTTTCATATGTAATTAATTAGATTGAGTTAAATGAAGTAGTGAAGTTATTCCATTTCTAAATTAATTTGCTTGTTACATCTGGTTAAGGATACATACTTAATCGTAATCTTTTAATATTAATTACATAACGTCTAATATATTTTTATTGGATTCAGTCAGATTTTTATCATTTTGATGTTAAATATTTGATAAGAAAGTTGTAGATACAATTAGTTAAACATTTTCTTATTTTAAGAGTAAGTGTATTTATGTCTTTTTAAAAATATTGTTAATGAAGTATTTCAAATAAAGGAAAAAAATTATCCTTGGAAAATATGTGCTGGTTCTTATGTATTTCTTGTAAAAATTTAATTGAAATATTTTGTTTTGAATAAAAGTAACAAAACCTAAATATAATAACAAATTTATAATTAATTTAATAAATGAATTTGAAAAATTTTTCTTGAGAGATATCATTATTTACTTATATTTATCTTATTTTATGAAATATGTCTCTCTATCTTATCTTCTTAAATAGAATTACGGTTGACTGCAGTATCCGATAAGATTTCATTCCTAATTTTTCAACATGATGAGAAAAAAAATTAAAAGCAAGTTCAATTATATAATTTTGCTGGGAAAGTAAAGTGATTCTTAATTCAGTTTTAGCCTTCAACTTCTTATTAAACTTTACATTGTGAAGCCTCTTCAGATTCTATTACAGAGTTTTTCTTTATTAATTTTTAGGAAATGACATAATAGATATAACTCAAGTAACGTAATTTTCAATCAATATGCCATAGTTGATTTTAATGTTTTGTTTGGTTTTACATTAAAACTTATATTTATCACCTTACTTATTTTCCGATTATTTAAATATAATTTAAATGACATTGCTTTTTTATTCTGCTTTTATTATAGTTATAATCATATAACACTGAATATATTTTTAATACATTATCGTCAAGTTATAATGTTCCTAAAATATGACGCAAAATCTAGAAGAAAAATGTGTAATAGTTTTGCGATAAATGAATATCTGGTATTGCAACGCAGAAAGACATAAATATTTTAAGATTAGATTAACAAAAATATTATGTTAGAAAAGAATATTTGATCTACTAGATTAACAAAATCAAGCATGCTTGTTTACTTTAATTAATACACAGAAATTTATAATAATTCATACAATATTAAATTTTGATATTATTATTAATAATTGGCACAGATCATGTAACATTTAGTACTAGATTCTTAACTATATGATACTTAATAAATGGAAATATTACATAAAGACTCACCAAAATTTTAATATTTAGCCAATTCTTAGAATTTGGGAAGAGTTATCACTTTAAATTGTAACAAAACATGATTATTATCTGAAACTAAAGATATAAAAAATATTTAGGTATCAAGTAAATGTGCGCAATCATTATTGGACATGAATAATATTCTAGAAGTAGAATATCATTTCCTTATTGTAATAATTAACATAGATATAATTTGGTAATGTAATAGATGAAATAAATTTTAATTCACAGAAAATTTGATTGAAGATACATATGAATAAAAATTATTTTCGTGAACATTTATTCTTAGGCATGTAGAAAATAGCAAAAATTTGTAATTCAATTTTCTCATTTCAAGAATATCGTGTAAAGCCATGGGAAAAAATATATAAAATTTATGAGCTTTATGAAATACAAACACACAAATTGTATTTTACTTAAGTAGAAAGTGTATTCTAAGAAAAACAAAACCGTAGAATAAGGAGTAAGTTTTAGAAAACTTTTTCTACTACTTTACTCTGTTCTTTTGAGTAAATTTTCAAACGAAAGGAAATGTGAATACTTTTCTTAAAGCTCTGAATGAAGTTTCAAAAGGAAGTAAACATGAATTTCTTTTCGTTATAGGAAAGGAAGAATTTAAGAAATTTTTCTAACATTTTTATTCTTCACTGAATCCTCCAAAAAGACTTTTATTGTAAAACCATTCTTTTCTTTTTTTTTATATAAATGTAAAATTCGTATTTAAATAAACATTAATCTTATATAAGGAAAAAAAAGATTGAAATAATTGCAATTAAATTGCATAAACATTATCGTGTAATTTCATCTCATTTAACGAACGAATCTTCAAATTCGGGGATATTCAGAAAAAAAATTTAAAGCTTTATCAAAATTAGTTTATTAATACTACATTTTCTAAAATAAAAGGATTATTAAGTCAAATATTAAATATATTGTTGTCTGAAAATCACTGCACCAAATGTAAAGATCATATTTCTTTTAATTGTGAATTTAAATACTAATTAAACGAAGTAAATGAAATGATTTACCTAACAGTTTCGTAACATTTCAATAAGGACATAATAACCTTTTCAAATCATGTCATATGCTGTTCTTTCAAAAGGGCATAATATCCTTTTCAAAAGGACATTATATCCATTTCAAAACAGCTTGATAAATTTTCTAGACATCATACCATTTTATTTTCGTTAAATACACTGAAATGAAATATGTTAGACTCTATGTAGTCTCATTGTGACTTTATAACATCTCTCTCTTGTCTAAGTTGTATTCTTTTAAACGTTGAAAATTTGAATGCGTATGAAACAAAAAAAAAAGTCTTATGAAAGTAGTTTCTGACATCAATGCAGTTTTGTTAGACATCTTAATGCAAGTATTATACATTTAGTTTGAAGATAATTTTCAGGTAAAAGTATATACAGATGACGAGAAATTTTAGTTTATCTTTTCACAATGATAGTTATTATAATTCAAAATATTGAATTATAGCTCTATTACTAGTTCTTACAATTATAGTGAGCTCAATTTTAATAAGACTTAAACTAAATTTGATTTATATGCTGTAATGTATTATTTTACAACCAACTTCACAATGGCTGAATTATTTCATGTTTACTTAATGTATTTTACAAAGAACGAATTATTGTATTTGTTGATTCTTTATCTTCTTACGCTAAGCATCTTTATTGTTTAACAAAGTGTCTTATTATCTTTTAATAAAAATAACTTTAAACAATCGTAAAGATATTTTTCCGATTGAACAATTTCAAAATATATATCTGAAATTAGAGCCATTGTCTTAAGAAATATATCCATTGATTAAATCCCAGGATCAGAAATACAATACTTCAATGAAAGAACATTTCAATAGCATGTAATAAATTATGATAAAGGTCTCCAAATTCTGCATCTACTTATGTTTTTGAAAATATTCCAAAAACTATTACATCAGAAAAATATGTCTTTTCATCCTAGGAATTGATACGGAAGTATACATATATAATTTATATATATATATATATATATAACAGGTCAATTTAAAAGTCCCCGATCTAACACATAGATGGTGCTACTAGAATTAGATCCATATGCTTTTAGTTAGCCCTAACCCTCAAAAGATGCGTGTATAAATTTGACAGCTGTCGGATCATTAGTTTGTGAATTATAGCATTTTGAGTGAAGCAACTTTTGTTATTGTGAAAAAATGGATAAAACGGAATTTCGCGTGTTGATAAAATATTGCTTTTTGAAGGGAAAAAATACAGTTGAAGCAAAAACCTGGCTTGATGCCGTGTTTCCGGACACTGCCCCAGGAAAGTCAACCATCAAGGATTGGTATGCTAAGTATAGACGTGGTGAAATGAGCACCGAAAATGGTGACGCCCAAAAGAGGTTGTTACCAACGAAAACATTGAAAAATCCACAAAATGATTTTGAATGACCGTCAATTGAAATTGAATGAAATAGCAGACACTCTAAAGATATCAACTGAATGTGTACATCATATCATTCACGAATATTTGGGTATGAGAAAGCTCTGTGCAAAGTGGGTGTCGCGCGAGCTCACTTTTGACCAAAAACAACGACGAGTTGATGATTCGGAGCAGTGTTTGAAGATGATCAAGCGTAATAAACCCGAGTTTTTGCGTCGATATGTGACAATGGATGAAACATGGCTCCATCGTTTCACTCCGAAGTCCAATCGACAGTCATCCGAGTGGACTGCACACGATGAACCCGCTCCAAAGCGTGGGAAAACGCAACAGTCGTCTGGCAAGGTTATGGCGTCTTTATTTTGGGATGCGCATGGAATAATTTTCATTGACTACCTTGAAAAAGGAAGGACTATCAACAGTGACTATTACATAGCGTTATTGGACCGTTTGAAGGGCGAAATCGCCGAAAAACGGCCGCATTTGAAGAAAAAGAAAGTGCTGCTTCACCAAGACAATGCACCGTGTCACAAGTCAGTGAAAATGATGGCAAAAATCCGTGAATTGGGCTTCGAATTGCTTCCTCATCCACCGTATTCTCCAGATCTGGCTCCCAGCGACTATTTCCTATCCTCAGATCTCAAAAGAATGCTCGCTGGGAAGAAATTTTCGTCGAATGAAGAGGTGATCGCCGAAACTGAAGCCTATTTTGAAGCAAAGGACAAATCGTGCTACAAAAATGGTATCGAAAAGTTGGAGGGTCGCTATAATCAGTGTATCACTCTTGAAGGGAATAATGTTGAATAAAAAAAACTAATTTTGCCAAAAAAATGTGTTTTACTATGATAGGCCGGGGACTTTTCAATTGATCTGTTATATATATAAATATATATAAATGAAAATTAACTTCATTGTTAAAACCTTACATAAAGTTCTTTATTCATTGTTAAAATAAATATTTTTAATGGATCAGATATGTTAAAAATCATTGATAATCTTTTGAAAGTTTTTATTGAATTTGTTTTGAAAAATATTTTTTTTCGAACAACTACACTATTTCTGATTCAAGGATCAAAATTGCAATTTTTTAGTATTTTTCACTGGAATATGTATTATTTGTCAATTATAACTATGTGATGCTTGTGAGTAGAAGCATTTTTTAGAAACACCATTAAAAGCTTACACCTTATAAAATAATTCACACTTTTCAATTGTACTACACATTAAGACTACCTTTTTAATTCACAGGAGACTAAAGGCAATTATAACTATGTTTTATTTAAATAATTGAAGGAAATGAATGTCACTATGTGTTGTGTTTTTCTATAAGTTAATTTAATTTCAGATCATAAATCTTCATTATTTGAATAAAAATCATAAATCTTCATTATATGAACATTGCATATTCTTAAGGGTCTCTTTTGTCTTAAGCAAAATAACTAGTCCAAGAAACATTCTATTCATATAATGCATTTATCCATTTCTCTAGATTAATTTTCAGTTTTAATTTTTGAAAGATACAAAATTCGTATAATTAATTCAGCGAAGCAATTGTAGTTAAAAAGTTATCACTTTCTAACAACATTCTGCACTTTCTTCTGACTTATCATTGAAGGAACCTCTTAATTTCTGAACATTCTAATTTATTCCATGCAAATTTTCTGAAAACTAAAACCACAATTGAACAGTAAAAATTTGAATTTCTATTATTTTCATCATTATTTTAGACAAAAGTTCTTATATTTCTTAAAATATATTTAACAAAAGAAACAATATTCTTAAAAACCGTTCAAAAATTTTATTCTTTTTACTTTTTGCCTTTTTGTAGGCTCGTATGAATAATTGAACTTTTAAAACTGAGGTAGGAAACCCTAAAGGGAAAAAATGTAATAAAATTTTAAACCTATAAGAGATAGAAATTCATTACCAACATTAAAATTATATATATTTATCATGCACCAAAAGTATATATTTATAGTCTCACAGTTATTGAAGCTTTTATAGGCTAAGAATTTAAATTAGTGATTTAGCTGCATACCTCGAGTCATACTTGGATAACAAAATGTATTACTTACGCTTGATAATATATGGTACATGCAATTTTGTGTTTGGTTATGTGCAGTACATACTATTTTGCATTAGATAATGCACTGTACAGCTTTGGATTTCCCTATATACCTTCCTTTATAGGTGAATGGACATTTTATTAACATGTTGCACTGTAATTGAAATTCTCTAACAGCTAAGATATAAGATAAATAGTGGTATTTTAATGTTACCGTCACACAATAAAACGTCTTGAAATTTTAAGTTAATTTTTCAATCCAAAAATGAACTGTCTTAGATCCCATAGATTCCTTATATCTTTTTCTATTTCCTTTTCAAATTTAAATAACATTTTTCCTCCTAATATTCACTTATTACTAATAAAAAGTAGCTGCTACTTCCACAAACATTTTCCAAACCCTCTTTCACTGATACATAAATATACATGGATAAACTATCAAAGAGCCTAAATATTATCAGTTCTCAACTAAATTTTTCCTTTTAAACCTATCACACCTGCAAAATCAGCATTTATCAAATAGTCTTAAACTTTATCAATTCTCTCTATCAAATCTTAGAGAAAGAGAAAAATACTGCAAAATCAGGCAAAATTAAACAATTCTACATACCTTACAAGTTCATTTTCTCCCTTTTATAATTGATCCGATCAAATAGCTATCGGAGATAATTTCATCTAGTGTATATTGAAGAATTTACACCAAGGAGAGAAAATAATTATACTTTTTGATCCAAACTAAACATCTACAGTAAAAGTAATTTTTTAAGCAAAGATGTGGGCTGCATTTACCGGATGAGGCAAATAAAATAGAACTATATAAGAGAATATCGTTAATGAAATAGTACTTTTATATCTGACAAAAGTTAACGCAATATGTTTGTTTATCAAAATGGGAATAATATATTTAACGTACTGGATTCAGTAGAAAATATTTTATAAAGTTTTCTGTTATTAGTACAAGGGGTGTTTAAATGAAATGGTATAAAGCGACACTGTAGGTATAAATGAAGACTTTATTCAAAGTATAAACCATAGGCTTAAGCACAACGATCCCATTGATTAATGAGCCAAAGGATTCCTTGTTCCTAGAATCCCTATGGCCGTGACGAGACCCAGTCTTTCACAGTGTCCATGAAATCGACGTCTGAGGTGAAGTTCTTCCCTTTCAGCTGTTCCCATGTGTTCCTGACCTGATATCGGGTCATCTACCAAACTCTCACGGCTTGCACAAAAACGAGGAATCCATTTTCTCCCTGACTTGCATGACACACAGTCTTCCCCGTATACGGTCATCATACGTCGATGAATAGCGGTCGGTGTAACACCTTCCGCTGTCAGAAATCGGACAACACCTTGCTGCTTTTCAATCATCAAGGTTGAACAATCATGCAAGGTGCATCAAACATGCAAGGTGAACTGAATCATGTTCTCACATTCACTACTCCATCAATTGGTCGGCACTCTTTATAAGAGCCTCTAATCTCTCCTGCTGAAGCGGGCGCCTACGTATGCTCCGATCTACGCCGGAGACTCCATTTTCTTTCCTAGAAGTCCCACTACGTTCTCCCATAGTGGCATAGGCACTATGGGAGAACGTAGTTTATGTCATATATATTCATACCTTTTTATTTGAACCTCCCTTGTAATTTCTCAGAAAAAGGTTTTTCTTTAGAAATCTATTTCATGAATCGTGGATGTATATTATTATGAAACCTTGAACTTAAGCTATACAATTGATGTAAGAAATGTTTATAATTTAATATCATTTGCGAAACTATATTATTTATTCATTCATTGCATATAAAACAAAGTTACTCAAAGTCAGTCATCCGTTTTTGAAATGCGATATTTTCCTAAATAAACGACACAGAATGGTAATACATTAATTCAAAAGAAAGGTATGGAAATTTCATTCACAAGTGTTATATAACTTTCTTTAATTACCCATACAGTGCTAATTTAATTTGTAAGTTTTTGTCATACTCAATGTAAAGTGGTAATTGATTGCACAGCAGCTGAATGCCACTGTATAAGTTGACATACATCTGTGGGTGATGGTGGCGCATACACTGTTATCTTAAACAAATCGAAAAGAATCTTATAGGTCTGAGAATGGCTATATCAGGTGACTTAGGTAACCAGCTGTGTAACATCAGGTCTTCTAGTACACTGCAGCAGATTAAATTGCTACGTATCTCCCTGAAAGCTTCTCAAACAGTTAACGGGAAATATCTTCGCGAGTAACACACGAGGGTCCTCTACTATTCACAATATAGAACTTTCACATTTTTTATTATATTCATGTATTGTTTATTATTCTGTGTCGTTTATATTTGAAAATATGGACTTTTGAACTTGGATGATTTATTTTGAATAACCCTGTGCTGGGAACTCACAATTTATGTCATATATGACTTCAATATTTCTTTTAAATTTATTAAGCAATTTTTTTTTAAAATTTAAAATTTGTAAGTCAATAAGTTCTTATGAGATAAAAATACAAGCTCTTATTTTATGTATATTAATTTGAACATAACTAAATATTGTAACTTGGGATATTTTCAAAATTACCCTATAAACTAATATCTGGGTTTTCTTTTTCTGAATTTTATATTTAAATTTTTAAATCCTTTCCTACTAAATCAAGCATGATTGCCAAAATTCGATTATTATTTGGGAAGTTAGCGCATTTAAAAATACATATAAAAGCGACAGAGAGTTGATTATTACTGTTTGTGATTATTTGGTAGTGAAAATAGTAGAGAATAATACCGCTTAGACTTAGTTGACAAATGTGTACCTCCACAGTTTGTTATCAAGCAGAAATGCTGGATCTCTCGGAAAGAGTAGGAGCTAAAATAACTTCTATGATCTCTATTCATCACAAGTTATCTTATTCGCACCGAAGTACCCTGGTAAATTTCATCTTTAATATTGATATTAGACTAGATAACAAATTCGTTGAGGGCTGTTTGTCAGGAGAAATTGCATTAATGACTTCACAAATATCAATAAACTGAAAAGAGCAATCTTCTGTCTCCTCATTATTGACTTTTACATTTGTGTTATTAGACTTTAAAAAAGTAAGTAACTAGAGAAAAAAAGTAGGTATAACCTAGGAACTAGATAGAGGTTATAATTAGTGTTCACAGAGACGAATAATATGGAGACATTAGTATATAATTTCGATCATGAATTTGTTAATTTTTCAATTTGTTAATGTTATGATTTTTTCTTTTAATCAATTACCAAAGGCAAAATGCACTGATTAAATGAATTTCATTCGTAATACGTCAAGTCTTGCTTAGAAGTAGTAAAATGTCATTTAGAGGCGAAGAAATGCAACTTTGTTAAGATTTCATACTCAAGCAATTCTGATGTAGAAAAATGGTCTTCAGTGATTTTTTGAAAAACTAGCTACCGTTATACCTCAATTTTGTAGACTTAATTTATTCTTAATATGATAATTCGTTTTATTCTCCAACAAATTACTATTCAATTTCCAAATTTAAACAAAATTAAAAATAATTTAAAAAGAATATATTTGTATGTCGATTAAACATATTTTTTTAGGAAGTTTTTTATTTTAACTTATATTGAATGAAAAATTAACTTTAAAAACAATTTTTGTAATACGAGACGGAATCTTGATTAAATATTATCATAAGTATTTTTTTTCAGTCGAGAGACGTTGAAGAAATCTTTCTACGATTCATAATTCTCAGTTTCCTTAACATGTTTTTAAAATGACTAATATCTTTGTCACTGGAAATATTAATGATTCTAAGGTTTTATTTATATGCCGCCATTACTTCCGGTTAGGGACAATTTCATTAAAAATAAGTAAGTATTAAACATGAACCTCATAAAATATCATTTTGAGTTACTGTAGAGTATTTTATCTCCATTTAATTCAAATTTATTGCATTGATATTCTTATTAAGTAGTTTATGACACAATTTTTTGGAAACACATTCCTATTTGTATCTCTAGTATTTGTACATAGAAACACAATTTGGGAATAAAGAAAATTTGTATAGCATTTCAAATTTCATAGAACCATTGTATTTAAAACATAAAGATATTATTGTTTTAGTGCTTAAGGGTTTCCAGGTTGTCTGTACTGAAATTTCTTTACTTTTTCTCGGTAATATATGGACCTAATCCTGTATTCTTTCAAAATCCCCTTAAATAATATTCTCTCTCTCTATTTCTTCGCTATCATGTAATTGATCTAACAATGGCTCCAACAGCTCTTGAGATTATTAAGTTAGCATAAGGCAAACAACATGAAACGAATTAAATTTAACCTAAATTTAAAATTCTATGCAATCATTATCGGTCTTTACCGTTTAGATAAAATTCAAATATTTCCACAACATAGAATGAAATAATATTGCGTTAAAAATTTTCTATCTATTACTGTTTGCAGGAGTTTGACGATTGATTGGAAGATGAATAAAAATATCGATTCAATAAGAATAAAACTTCTGTTATCGATTGACTTTTAGAATACAAAAAAACTTTTAGCTTTCTTTCCTAAAGCCCTTTTGATATGTCTGAATCAGAAAAGTCAACTCTAATTGGGTTACAGATGTCTCGATAGAAAGGCTAAAAATCGACGTTTTTCATAAAATATCGCTTTGTCTGACACTTTTAATAAACACCTGTGGCAGCTTACTGAGCATAAAGTAAATTTTTCTAAAGGTAAACTAAGAATTTCTTAAATTATTTTTCTTTTACCGAGATTCACCTAAGAGCAATGCTATTTTTTGCATTTTTATCTCATCTCTTTATTTTTCTTGACATGATTGCAAATATTATGATATAAAGTTTGATATTTTGATGATTGATATATGATATATATATATATTTTCCATAAAAATAATTTTTACGAGTTTGGTCGCAAATTCATTTTATCAACACTTTTCAAATAATTGTGTTATTTTTGTGATTTATATAAAATAAGAAAATCAATTATACAGTAAATTAATTTTTTCTTTTTTTATTATATATATGACAAAAAACATAAGCATCTGCCTTTAGTAAATATGTGATTAATTATTCTCATTTATTGAACATTTCAAGGGTTTATCTAAATTAAATAAACAAGAGATATAAGACCTTAAGGTACCCGTAGGGTATTTTCGTTTTTTCACTTGGCTTTCTGTTTTAGATGATCTTTTAATTTCCTGTTTTAGCGAATAATAAGAGACACATTCGAGAAGCCTTAGCGATATCTTTCTACTTTCCTCCTTCACACTTGCAAAGTTTGGCGCAATGCACTCAACTATAATTTTTGTGCATATAAAACGCACCTACAATACAACTACTCGTACCTCCACTCATTAAATTATTAACTAAATAGCTACGTAACAAACCTTTGAGACAGAATTTACAACACAGGAAATGGACAAATTACGAGGACGATACTTACATATAAGCCGATTTCTAAAATCCTCATCAAGTCTCATGAGGTCTTTTAGGCACAGTTGACTTTAATAAGTAGCAATAAGTAGTAATTCTCCCAAAGGCTTACAGTAGTATCGATTCATGAACTACTAATCCAACTATCAGAAGACTAATGCTTCTAATTAGGTAGTACCATTAACTTTGGACTTAATGGTTAATGTGTCATGTCAAAGAATTTGTAGGAAAATGTATTTCTTTTAATAAATTTCATACATTAAAATCAACCAATATAGTGATGAATGTATCCTTAACTTTAATATAAAACTTGACAAACACTTTTAAAAATTAGCAATTTTTTTGTCAGCTATATTTCAGATTTATATTATTATATTGTTCTGAACAAATGAATATATGAAATAGGAACAACGATTTTGAATTTTAAATATCTTAAAAAGTTTACTCAATGCTTTACAAAATGATAAAGTTGAATTCTTTTTTGTACAATAAGATAGAGTAGAATTTTGTGAAGAATAGAATTTTTCACAATTTTTCTTGAAATAATTTTATAATTTATTACATATTTTTATAAATTTTAGAGGTTATTGGAAGTTGTATATTTTTTCTGATAGAGAAAAGATATTTTATTATTTCGTAGAGTACAAAATATCTTGGCATAGAATACTTGTTGCAACTTTTTCACCTTCCTTATTAGTTATAACAATTTTAACAATTCTTCTATATATTTGAATTAATATTAAATATAACTGTCTATCTAAAAGAATTTCAAAAAAGATTTTTGTTTTTATTGTATTTATTAAGAAAATATTTTTTTAAAATGAATTATCCCAAATATTATTTAAATCTTTTAAATTTAATTAATAACTGCTTTTTTCTGAAACAATATACAATGAAATTAATTAAATATTTGTTTACTTACATGTATATCATTATTTAATTTTTAATCCTTTAAAAATCAGTAAGAAATAGTTCAGTGAAATTATAACTTATAATAGTTATAAAAATGATTTGATAAATAACAACTATTTGTACAGGAAATCAATTTGAAGAAATAATAGATAAGATTATTAAATTTTTCTTTCTAATAATGATACAATTAAGATTTATTTAGAGATATATCTCTTAGTATTCACTCGAAGTTATATGACTTAAAAAGAATGTGTATATTCATAACTCGAGATTGTATATAATCTTTCCATTCACTTTAAACTAAACTTGAAAACATGATTTGTCAGTTGTTTTTAAGATTGATATTTAAAAGACAAAATATAATGATTTTAATTATAATGATTCAGTTAAACTATCCTTCATTCACTTTACTTTTGATAAAATTCTGTAATCTTTCAAAATAAGAACTAACCAGAAATGATTAAGATACTTATTAGAAAATGCAGAAAATTTCTTATATTGATATATATATATATACTTTACTTTTATTTTTTAATTTATATTTCTGGTGAATTATTAGACTGGGTTTCCCTTTTATATTTCTGTGAACCTTCAAGAAAAATAGTTTGAAATATTATTAATATCCCTTTGTAATTTCATTAAGAGAATAACAAGTAAATATGGCACAAATAAATGTGAAAATAACTGTAAAATTATAATCGGAAATATTTCAGATATGATTCAATTGATTCTAAATTATTTGTATTAACGATACCATATGATTTTTAATGCATATTTGATTTCCAAATATGTTGCAGCATAACAGGTTATGTAGGTTATAAAAGCTGCTTGGCTATTCCATTCCCATAAAAAGGAAATCCTTCAGTATTTCTTGTAAAGAAAAAGAGTAATGATATATGGTAAAAACGAAATGTCGTTTCTATTAATGTGTGATACTAACAGGTGAGACATGAATCAATGCGCATATGTCTAATCAGAGATTCTTGTAAAATACCCTTGAAAGTTGCCATAAATATAATGGTTTCACTTTATAAAAATATTAAATGCTTTGATTTTTTTCAGGTTTTGAAATTTTTCGAGATATATAGGATGAAAAAGACCCAACAAACAGGACTTATTTTGGCTTAATATCACCATGCGTTTTATCATGCATTTCTTTTGAACTTACATATTTTACTTATTTTCTTACATTATGAAAATGAGTACATCTCTTTTATTAACAATTCATCTCTATGTAATACACCCCAATAGACAACAGATTTATTTAAACACACTTAGATGTCCTTCAAAAATAATTAATACTTGTTTTAAATAATTTATCGAATAAAACTCGCCTCTTTCTCAAGTTTGATTTTTTAAATCCAAATTTTGCTTTTCTCAAGAAACATTATTCCTTTTTAGCATATGAGTTCTGAAACACTTCCAACATCAATGAACGTTATAAAAACTGAATTCAAAATAATATTGACTGATTTATAATATTGATTTAATTTACAATATTGACTTATTTATAATATTGGTATTAACAAACTCTCTCAAATGTTAGTACAAATGTTGTGAATCATTCTTCAAAGAATATTTAAAAAACAATATTGTCTAGAACTAAAATATCATCATTATTTAAAATCAATATTCTTTTTAATCTCAAAAACCATTATAGAGACAACTTATCTTTCAAATTTATATAACATGAGTTTTTTCACCATCTTTTGTTTAAAAAACCACTCAATAAAAAAGCACTAGGAAGACGTCTTGATAAAAAGGCTTAAAAGCATTATATAATCAAAGGAAATAAAAGCAACTGCATGAAACATATTTATCATTTTTTTTTAAAATTACCAGAGATAAGTTTTAAATCGAATTATAAAAAAAGCATCGCAATTGATCAACCAAACATAATCTCATTTTTCTCCGTTTTAGATTATATCTTGATCCATACATAACGCCTAAAAATTTATCATTATCTGGAAAAACTGAGATATCTGAAACTTCTCGTTATGATACTTAAAGAATAAATAGATTAAAATCCTTGTTGTTGTTGTAACTTATTCCACGAAGACTAAACAAAGCTTACGAGATCAAAAATCACCAAGAAATTATAAACGAGACGAATTAAAGTAAACGAATACTTTTTTTCAAGTTCTGTACAATTTAAAATAAGGTTGGAAGATGCCTGTTGATAATTAAAAATTATATTGGTCGGAAATTCATTTGCTCCTCGTCGAAAGTAAGACTCCTACTATTTCCACTTGTAAGCTCAAAAGTACTGGTTTGGACACTTATTTGGACTTGGACCATGTGAGTGTTTGTTATATCACGTGAGAATTCGAGGAGTGTTCCATAATTTCTGGTTTCAAATTTTTATTTGGGTGTAGGTGTCATGGACGATGAGAGAAATATTTGACCCTATATATTTGAAGCTTATTCCTTCGTTAGAATATCTGCTATTTCATTACCGTAGAGTCCTATATGAAACAAAACCCATTGGAGGTGTAGTTCATGTTACATTAAAATGTGTTTATAAGTTTCAAGAATAGTAAAAGGAACTCTATCGCTAACCTCTGTCCAGTTCCTTAAGTGTTTGATGACACTGCGTCTGTCTGATAATATCCAAATATAGGCGGAAGAATTTTTGGTTTTTTTTTAACAGCATTAAAAACCTGCTTCTGCAATGACAATAAGCTTGGTTGAGAAAAAAATCTGGATTCCTAATCTTGAGTTTGTGAGCCTTTAGAAATTGACTGAAGTTTATTTTTTACTGAAGACCCCATTACCACAGGCATTGCTTTTTTCATCTGTGCGGTCTTCTGTATAAATATGAAATGTAAAATTTGGTTAATTATTTCAAGAACATATTGGCGTAGATATACAAAGAAATCATACTTTTTGTTAATAAGGATTTTGAGTTCGATTTTATAAATGAACTTTGAACAGAATTTTTATTTAATGATGATTGGCTTCAAGGAATGGTTCTCAACAGTTTGTTCTAGCAGGATCATCAAATGAATCCGAGAAAAAAATTCATTCTAAACCACTTTAAATAAACTAAAGCGTGCTACTAAAAGAGTAAGTTATTAACAGATAAATTTGATTGAATTTTAAGACATTAAAGCAATTCAAATTCTGCAGTTTAATTTCAACAAAATTATTAGGAAGTTTTGCTATTTTCTGTTGATATTTATCAAATAGAATCACTTACCGTGTTTTCTTTTACTTTTCAACGATTAATGAATTTTAAAAAAATTCTGTTCTATATTTCTTCAGCATTAATGGAGTTAGAATTAAGTATAAAATGAATTTTTCCCCCTCTGGTTAAGTAACAATTAAGTACATTTATTTCAAGATATTATCCTAAATCTTATAAAGCAATTATACGGTTACAATTTCTAAAAAAATTATTATTTTTTTTTTGTATTTCTGGCAAATCATTAATTTTTTCAACTATCCATTTATTTCTCATAAATGGACATTATAGATTCAGTACAAATTAATTTTCAAAAGTTATCTTATTACCAAAATGCGTGTTTCAATTCAAAGATATAATAAAAGGTGCTATAAAGATAAATTATTGTATATAAGTTTGTATTATATATATATACATATATTATTAAATGTAAACAAAGATGAATTTCTTTTAATAAACTATAAATAAGTTTTCTTATATAAATTTAAAGCAAAGGTCTGTGAAGAAAGCTGCTCTTACTCTCCAAGTAAATAAAAGATAAACTTGCTAAATTTATGAATTTATTTTTACACTTAGAATGTTGTATGTTCTTAGGAATGTTAAACTCTGAGAAAAAAGCTTTATAATTTATTCTTTAAGTTTTTTTAGAATACAATTTTCTAATAGTATGAAAAAAACCTTCATAATCAATTAGATTTCCAACGAAAATTTATCGTTCGCAATAGTAAAATTCGTATTTATGTTTCTGTTTCATTTTAAATATTAGTTAAAGTCTTCTGTCTTAAAAAGAAAAATGCAGACATTCTACAAAATTTCAATTAATTTTTCCAAAATAATTATCACATTTTCCTCCTGTTTAAGAAGTGCATTGGATATTCATATATTTTTGAAAGCAAAAATGAATAATTTCAAATATATCACTTTTTTGAAAGCATTAAAACACAATATTCTGATTTTAAAGGAAATGTAAGACATAATAGGGTAATATATATATATATATATATATATATATATATATATATATATATATATATATATATATATATATATATATATATATATTCATTGATTATTAGTTTTTGTGCACATGCCTTGAGAGATTTGTAATTTTGGCACCAATTTATAGAACAAATAGATGTACTGAAAACGAAACGTGAGCTGATCGACCTGAAAGAAATCCTGTTAATACCACGTTTTCTTTGAGCTAAGATCTCTAAGAAAGATAAATGTCTATTTATTTCCTATCTTAACAAGAGGATTCTGGTTTTCATCGCAGCTCCCAAACTCTTCTCATTTTGTTAGATACCTAAAAAATTCTTTTTCTCTTCTTTAGAAAGGTTTTCACGAATGTTTGCACTTGAAGGATATTTTTTGCTTTCTTTACACACCAATAGAGGCAATAAAAAATCCACTTTAAAGTTTAATCGGGTTTTTTTTTGCTGCCGTACAGAAATTAAAAGTTTTTATTATACGGTATTGAGTGTAGTATATGTTTTACTCAAGCAAGATATAATATCTGTGAGAGAAGTAGGTTCTAAATATTCTTAAAAAATCAAAGTTCACCAAAATGAAATGAATTGTTCAGTATAAAATATTTAGTTAGATAAAAGTTATAATGATTTTTTTTTCAAAGTTTGAGATCGGAACGTTTTTCCATAAATATGATTTCCTCGAAATTCAGTAGAATTATATTTCTCTTTCAATATAATATTTTTCATATTTTTGATCAATGTAATTAGAGTTTTATTTTTAGAACCAAGACAAAAACTCTTACTTTATAGAAGTCAGTTAATGGGGTATGTATGTTAAACCGTAACAAATTACGATTTCAGTAATTCATTGGTTATTAGCTTTGCAATTAGAAGTAGCACGATGGCTATGCGACTGATCTTAAAATTTTGAACTCTGATCAAGTGACGAGGACAACAACTGAGCTAGTACTCCCTTCTAACACCCACAGCTTTCCATCTCTAGTACTTTCAGCCATGAAATTGTTAATTTCCATGAGCCCTACTATACGGCGCTCTCGATAAACGCAAAAATCTTAACACATTCATGGCTTGTATAAGGCAAACACCCGGATACTAGAAAGCTGACTGGAAAAGATCCGAACATTAGAATATACATACAGGCTCCCCCGGAACCTATCTCAACGTAGACGGATCCGAACCGATGTATGAGAAAATACTCAACACAGAGGAAATTAAAAATGATGAAATTCTATCCACCCTAAAGCGCGAAGCGCTAGTCCAACAGAGCAGTATTTAAAGCGCAAAAGAATATAGAATGGATTGTTTCATTAGATGTCGGAAAAGAAATAGCAAAAAAGTCCCCCCCCCTGAATCTAGGAAAAAAGTTCAAAACCACAGATGACAAGGGATTTCCATCCCTCCAAAAGACGGTTAAATAGCCCAGGATAAATGTTCCAACCAAATTATTTACAGCAAACCAGTTCTTGATTTTAAATCAACTCCTTGACGAAGATAAAAAGCCTCAAGCTCGGAAAGAAAAAACCCCACCAATCATGAGGAGATTAGTTCAAAACTGTAATTTAATCCTCCAAAAAATAAAGGGAGAAGCTCCTATCACTGAAGCTGTATGAGCAGGAGATTACATTAAAATCCTTCCTAGTAGGAACGATAGCCACAGGCAAATATCTTTATACTAAAAAGACGAAAAAAATCGACTTTTATGTCATCCAACCTAACTAGCAAAAGCCTTTAAAGGTAATCCTGAAAAGTCTACCGGCATCGATAGATATACAAGACATAAAATCCAAATTAGAAAAATCAAGTTTTTCGATCAAAAACGTCTCTCAATTCAGATAGTTCAAAACAAAAAGATCCTTATTGCTCTTTTTTTGGAATTTACAAGATAAGTAGATTTTCTAGAAATATATAACCTTAAAAAATGCCTACTGCTGAATGGGACGATTGATCAATGTAAAATGAAAAGAAACGCCACCCAATGTTATAGGTGTAATGTTTTCATTCATTCTTCTAAAAATTACAATGTAAGACCCAGATGTTTAAAATGTAGGGAAAATCACGTTACCCGAGATTGTTCGATTAAGGAGAGAATAAATAGCCCTACCTGCATTAATTGTAAAAGTTCCGAAAACATCTCCACATGGGCAGGCTATGCCAAGTTCCCGAAACCTAAAAAAGGCCAAGCCCCAACTGAAACAAATAATAGAACTAAGTCATTCAATTCAAATTTTGCAACTGAAAACATTTATTATGCGAGTATATGCAATCCTGATGAAAACCCATGAGTTAGCCGATCTGATTCCACCGCACTCAAGCGGAAGCGATCGGAATATAAATCAAACTAACTTCAAACAGAAAACCCAGATAAAGGTAACTAGCATTTTCGATGCAATCTCGTGGACTAAAGAAGTTTTTCCGTAATAACCCTGGACTTATAAGTACCTGCAAGAAAACGAGAAGCATTGAAAATAATATTGACAAAATGAATACCTTTTTTCACGGTATCGCAGAACTGGAAAATAATATTGCACCTATCAACTCCCAATTTTTCATAATTTCAAGTTAAAAATCAGAATTTCCCAGAATCAGAAAATCAGAATCAGAAACGTAACTTCTGTCCAGAATACAACTGGAACGCCCCATCGACCAATAGAAATACAAGATTTTTACCCTCCCTCCTCCTGTCAGCTTACTTCAATGAATTTCATAGATATTCTGATTTTTAAGACATTATTCTGTTATTTTTCAATTTAAATTTTTAGATTTTCACTTTTATTTTAAACTTGTACTGCTCTTCTTATTGAACTGGGACTGTTCTGAATCAAAATTATCCAATCTGATTGCTTATTAAAGCCCTTTGCAGGGCTAAGCACTCTATACAACTTGTTGCTGCTTACTATAAAACGGGTTCTTAATGAGTGTAAAGAATTCTACTCGATTGAAACATCACCAACCAAGAGATGGAGGCAATGACCATTCGGGCGATAAAAGTTTGAGTAATGCAATGATAAGAATACAGACTC
>BMAW01127215.1:47533-85997 GCA_019974015.1 Nephila pilipes | reverse complement strand
TGTTATAAAATAGTAAATAACTCTTTATTTTTCTTAAATTTAAAGTAATTATATATGAGCTAAATTTAATCATATTCTCTTATCTTCTTCACATCATTCTTACATTAAATGTACATTGAGCCAGAAGTCTGAAATAATAAAAAGATATTTATATTCCTACCAAATGATTATTGTTTTACTTTTTTGTCCCCAAATTTTACCTGAATTGTTTTTATTATATCAATTATATTTTATGGAAAAAAGTTTTTGGTATACGATTTAGTATAGTTTATTTTAAATATAGTTTATAAATATGTAATAAACTCCATGAAATATATTTTTATTAAAAATATAATACTTAATTACTAACATTTTTTTCTAGGTATAATTTCTTACTGAACATATTAATAAATCTTTTTTTAGTTTATTCTCTTCCTCTCTATCTCTTTTTAGCATCGTTTTTCCTTTACTCGTACAAAAGATAAGAATATTGATGTTACAGAAAAATCATTCTTACCAACAATGGTCTTTTATAATTTTTGAAATAATATGGAATTTAAAAATTATTTTTAGAGAAAGAAATTTCGGATTACAATATAGGCCGAGTAGTATTTATGTACTGGGTGGTTATAATTAAAGTTACACTATTCAGAGATTTTAGAACGTGTTCTGCTTATCGGAATTTGATTAAACTTAGAATATATGTTATATGGACAATTGGGAAAAGATTTCTGTAATAAAAATTAGAACAAATTTTGACCACTACGTGGCTTTTATCGAATATTTCTTATGCAAATCCGTATTACATGATAGTATTACTTGATCAAGTTAGTATCATCCATACTAACTTGATAGTATGGATGAAGATATGATTCGTGAAAGAGTTAAATGTTCAATTGAAATATACTAATTACTACAAATGTAAGACTTCCAGTTCAATTTAAACTTTTACTTCATTTTTTTTAAAGTATTTTGCATTTTTGCTTTGAATACTATTTCTTTTTTCTTTATTTCTTATTTATTCTGAACAGGAATTAAATAAAATTTTTCCATGGAACGTTACGTATTTGTACTTATTTATTATCTACATAAAATGTTCATTTACAAAAATTGCATTTTTTAAAATTATTTTGTGATTGAAGTAAAATTATGTTACCAAGTATGATTAAAAGTATTTTTGAAAATCAGTCTACAGTTGAAATAAAGAGAATAAAAATATTTACAGATAATGTACTTTCTATTAGAAGGATGCATGTTAAAATTCAAAACATAGTTTTTCATACGAATTAATTATTACTTCAAAGATATTGCTTTAAAATATTTTTAATTATCTTAAATAAATTACTACGGCTTTTAATATTAATTCCTGTATTGTCAGTAATTAAATTCATTTACTTCAATCAAATTTTTTGTAACCATAAAAAGTCTAGTGATCCAATTTTTGAATTATTCCATTAAGTAAAACTTCTTGTCCTTTGCTTAAAATGAGAAATGTTAATTAAAGTTGGTGATAGATATATATTTGAAAGAGTATTAAAATAGTTTAAGCCTTTTGAATCTTTTTTGGTCACAATATAAACAAAATTTCATTATAAGCCATGGATATCCTAACATAAATGAAAATCCTTTTTTTTTCTTCTTTAATTTCAGAATTAAATTTGTAGTTGTTTTTTTTCACCTCTGAAAAGCAATTTAAGCGATTTTTTAAAACTGTTAATTAAAAGTTGCTGTTGAGATTTAAACATAAGCTTTAAGATTAAAATCCAAACTAAATTCTTAAGCTAAGACTTATAGTTCGCAGAAGTAATGCTATTCTTTTCATTAGAAGCTAGCTCTGCAATTTCATTTCAATATTTTGCACACCAAATATAGGGCAAACTCATTAAGGTTTTCTTTACGCTTCCTGCACACATTTTAACTCAAAAAGTTTGAGACTTGAACATATTTTCATTTCCAGCCTCTTCTCTGTGGTATATTTTTATTTTCTGCTGATTTGGTATGTTTAGTCAACATGATTTCTAAACCTTAGTGAAATGATTAAATCTTTTCAATTATTGAAACTGCAAAATCAGCGGAGAAATTTTGTCGTATTGTTCAGATGTTATGCTTGAGAGAACTTTTCTCTAGTACCTTGAGAGATGACTTGTAATATTTAAAATATTTTTCCCAAGATTAGTAAATGTATTTATTTTTAAAAGAATTATTTATATGAACACTCAAGCACACGCACGCACTCAGTCACTCACATACTCGCACGCACACACACACACACACACACACACACACATTACTTTGATATTTAGTTAGCAATAATTTATTTAAGGTAAGAATTAGTTTTCGCAAAAAATATTAGTTTAAGATAATTTAAATGAACTTGCAAACTTATCTTGGCTTGAAAACGTATAAATCTATCACATATGTGGTTTAATAATTATTACTGTTGTTAATAGACAAGGACATTTCTAGATACTTTATCACATTCATTATTAAAATTAATTTAAGAATTGATATGGATATTAATTATTAAATAGTTTATACAACTATAATTTTTAATTTTTTTAATCTTAAATATAAATTTATAGTAAAGGAAATGATGTCCTGAAGCTTAAATCTTTTTTCAAATTTCCAAAAATTTTACAGCAGATTTAAGATAACAAAATTAACTCTTACATATTAACTCATTCTTTCACATATATCATGTCATTTTTTTAAATAATGGATTAATAAGGATTAAGTTCTGCTTTTATGAGATATCATTTAACTGTATTTCATGGACATGCTCATAAACATTAATATTATTTCTGCACATTATTTAATTAAACAAAATCTTGTTTTTATGTAATCATATGAGGACTTGTTTTAATGACCTTCATGTAATACTGGACTTCCATTTTTATTATTAGATTTTTCATGAATGATCTCGAGTATAATTTTTTCAAAATCATATAACATGTTCCGAGATTATAATTACAATTTAAGTAAGTAATGACGGTCGAAAAGTGACACTGATTAAAAGAATTTTCTTCTTTCTTCCTTTATATTTATTGTTATATATATATTTCTTTTTCATGAACAAGTTACACTTCCTGGAAATAAATAATACATTAAGCTTCTTTAAGTATCTGAACTTTTTTATGTATTAATTTTTGTGATTAATTTACGTTTTGTTAATCTTCACCAAATAGTTCCAATATTAAACTCCCACTATTAAAAAACTAAACAGTAGAGGAGAAAAGAATTATTTTTTTTTATAAGTAACTGAATTTTTTGTTTGTACTATGATAATTAAAAAAAAAGAATCGCTCACAAAAGTTTTTATTTCAGATTAATTTGGAAATAGATATTGAATGAGATCTAAATGAGATAAATGTATTATTTTAGTGAGAAATAAATTCATATATTAGAAAATGAAAATATATGTAAACTGACTAACGTATTTCTCCCTCTCTTAGACTAAATTACGATGATTGAATTAAATAATTTTTCCCCTCTAAAGATTTCAAAAGAAAAAGAAAAGCAACTATTCAATGCTGCAGAAGCTTGAGTATATGAAAAACTGTGAAATAATTTTTGACATTTGGAATATCTTTGCAATAAATTGACAAAAAGCTTGTTGGTGACAGAACTCCCAATTTTGGGCCAGGTGACGAGAACGACCATCTGAGTAGATACTTTACTCTACTAGTTTACTTATCACACCACCTAAGGATTTCAAGCCTCATTTCAATAAACAAGCAGCAAAACAGCTATTTCTTTTTACACATCCTCAGTAAAGAGCTTGCAAATGAGTTTGAGTGACCATACCTTCTCAGCTGCAACGACCGACTAAGTATTAACTGTCAATGTATTCTACTATAATTCCATACTTATCAAGAAACTTCTGGAAAAGTTAATAAATGTTTTGTAATGGTTAAACAAAAAATAATATCAAAAATATCTCTTTGCATATATGAAGACTGTTGTATTGAATTTATTTTAAAAAAATCTAGATCGTCTCTTATTTGAAACTCAACACGATTAAAAACAGTAGTAAAGGTGCAGGCGATTTTCTTCTACGGGGTGTTGAAACTAGAGAATAGAAGGAGCTACGCGGGATGCGAAACACTTTTGTAGTTCATATATGTCTGCCTTCCATAAAGTATGACTTAGATGTATTGAAATTTAGTAATGAATATTATTTTCTGCTTAAATACATCGGGATATCTTAATAATAAATTACTTTAACAATGTCAAGCAAGTAAGGCATCAGGAAATAAAGATGAACTGCTTACTGTGGTATTTAAAGTATTGGAAAATTAGCGTACTCTATCTCTATTATTCTATGCAACTGCAGTTAGAAGAAACTAAAGGTGAATATACAATTCACTGAAAAATTACTATCTACCGCAGTTACTTTGCCATATATATCTGAATGTGTCTTTTGATCTAATTTCTTAAAGAGTTTTTCTTCAAATTTCTGTCCTATGATTTTATTAAAGGACAGCTTTCGTAATATCTTAAAATTGCTAATAATGTGTTTAGGAATGAAGTAAGAATATATTTTAATGATCAAGTTTATTAAAAAACTATCACAGATTTGAAGAATATATCTTGTTCTTTATCTAATCAAATCCACTTATAGTATCTAATTTATTACACATCATATTATTCAGCGTATTTGAACTAAAATTAAATTGATGTTATGCTGCAGATTAACAAAACCAGTCAATTATAAACTATTTTACTACAATTCTACGCATATGTAGATTGATGGTAATGCAAAATCACTAACAGTTTTGAAAATATTATTGACTCAAAGAGCATGAGTTAACGGTATTATATTTTCCCCTCAAGAATATTCATATAATGGAAATAAAATCTACTTTGTTAACAAAATTCTGTTTATAATACTAAAGTTATGAATTTCACATGCAATGAAATACAGAACTATAATCTGATTTTACAAGAATTCTTTTAATAAAAATGGCAAGAATATTTTTAGGTAAATTACTCGGGGAAAATTAGATTCATTTTGTGTTTCTAGATATCGCCACACGCTATCTAAAACATCAGGGTTAATTTGCTTCACTTATCATAACACTATGATTTCTAGATGGAACTCTATTTCGATGTCTGAAACTACGATCAAATGATGAAGACGACACTCACTAAGGCATTTCACTCTCCTAATTCAACACCAGACCATGCACTGAATTTGAGACACAATTGTTTCAAATGTGTTATGCACAATAATGAGACAAGACATTCTGCCGAGTAACTGTATGGTAAGTTAAATAGTACTATACAGAAAGCGATGAAAAACAACACTTTGCAAAATGATCAAAAAATCATCCACAAGTATAAATATTTGTAATAAAATTTAAAAAAAAAAAAAAAACTGAAACCACATAACAAAATGCGTTTTAAAGCCCTTTTTTTATTAAGTTATCAGATTGGACTTTAGATTTATACATATTTTTTCAACTGAGACAGTTGTACTTCTCATTGAAAGAATAACGAACAAATTTCAACGACAAGCCTTTCACTAATTTTGGAGGATTATTTTTCTATTTCACGTTAGAGATGGTAGGATGACCTTGGAGTATCGTCGGCGATTCGAACCCATGATCTTTGGGACCGAAGAAAACTAGCCTGATCTTGTTTTCCTGTCCTTAAAGCAACTAAGCTAAAAGTGATTGAGGCATTTCAACTTCTGTTTTTTGAAGCGGGCCATCGCAAAATCATAAAAAAAGCTTCAACTAAGTAACCGTTAGGCATAGGCTAAGATAACATGGTGTCAACTAATTGATAAGGACACTAATGCTATACTAATATTACAACATAAAATTCTCAGAAAACTTACAATTAGAACAAAGCCCTAATATTAATATTACATTTTTTCTTCCCCAAGGGTATAAGCTTAATATTTGTAGTCGGTTTTTACATTTTAAGAACATTGTTTCATTAACAGTTATATTGTTTTCAAAATAATGTGAATATTGAGGCATGTAATTTCATTAATGCTGTGAAAGCATCATATTAGTAAGGAGAAACAGATCAATGTAAAAAAAATCATGCTGTTACTGTATTAATTTTGTTAAAAATATTCCAGATTATTATAACGAGCTTTCATTAAAGGTGGGACATTTATTATTTTTAGAAAAATGCTCCATTTAAGTGAATAGGTTTCTTAATAATAGTAGAAGGCAAGGAATAATCTCTAGGTGACTACTCAGCAATATGCGAAGACAAAATTAATTAGAAAATAAGTCAAATATTTTTTTATAGAAAGAAAATTTGTCGCAAAAGCATACAACAATGAAAAAATACTAATTTTTAACTAATTAGCCGGAGTATCAGTCTTTTGCATGGGTGAATATTTGAAATAAAATCATGATGAATAATTTATCGGAAGCCAAAAGAGATGGTGCTGTTCTGTGTATATGTGTATGTTTATGTGACGTTATCTGCGCAAGAGTTAGGCGTACAGGAGCAGTTGTCTTCCTTTGTGGAGGGGAAAAAAGCGAATAAATCAATGAACTCTCTCCCTGATTATGTAATTAAAAATATACATAAATTTTTACATTCTTTTTTAATTTAACACTCAGTGATAACTTTCCCCTTTTCTTTTTTAAAAATCTCCCCAACTCTTTTGGGTATAGTTTGATCCAGGGTGTGGCTTTGTACAGAAAAGGAACAAACTGATAATTAACCATTCACTTTTTATATTAGAATTGGAACAAACACTAATGCAACTACTTTATTTTTAACTAATTTCAAAGGAATATGATTACGATTACGCTTTTGTAGAAGCAGTATGCTTACGGATCCTTTCACACATCAATAAAGCATCCTTAGAACTGGAGTGGTATGATCAAAAGTGTGGATATGAATAAATGACGGACAAATAAATAAACAAGCAATTGAAAGAACAAACAAACAAATAAACAAACAGGGTTTCAAAATTATGTAGTAGATATTGATCATGTTATAAAAGCTAGAGTTTTAAATTAATTATACAAGTACTTTTAAGTAAAAATATATAAAATGAGAAAATATCGTCTACCATGACTCGTAGCATGAAAGACTTGGCTTTGAGCAATGCATCAGCCAAAAGAAAAATATTTTTTATTTTATCCAATTTAAGGAGCTGTCGACAATAGCAAATTCAAAAGGAAAAAGTCGAAATTTATATCTTTTCCAACAAAGAGAGTTGCATCTTTGTTGGTAGTCGTAATTCCTTCGAAAGAACTTTTTATATGTTCTCGACTAGCTTGACTCAATTACAAAAGTTAGAAAAAATATCTTTAGTACAAAGAATAGGTTTCTGTTCCTTTAACAAAGAAAACGCTTTGAACATAAAAGAATGAAATAAAATTTGGTATTAAGTACAGCTATTACCTTATTCTGTTGTGTTTCAAGAGGCTTAATTTGAGTAATTGATAGCGAAGTCCTAGAGAAAAGAGATTTAATGAACTCCTTTAAACGGAAAACTTTATCGGAAAACCTACTTACGAAGAAAACTGATTTAAAAACTGACTTTACGGTACCGATTTAACTTTAATTAATTTTATGTGGATTTTAAGAACAAAGGAGTTTTTTCACATTTTCTTCTTTAATTTATTTGTGTATTATTTTATTAGAAATCCAAATGAAGCATTATTCCTAGAGGACAATTAAAAGGCGTTTAATTTTTTTTATCAAAGATTTCTTCTAAATGCATGAAAGAATAAAGAAAATAAACTGCTTTGATTTTTTTCTCAAGCGATGTGTTTTTTGTTACATGCGCATATTATGTGTCAGGGTTATAAAGCTTTTGAATTTTGAGTATTTAAAAAAACAGACTTTTTAATCGTTTCATTTCTTTTTCAGAAATGATTTTGGGTTATTATTAGTTTTTGTGGAGCATTTTATTATCTTTCTTTTATTATTAAAAAGAACATATTTAATATATTAAAAGCAGAAAAAATAACATTTATCGAAAAGATGCTTGAGAAACAAATACTTTTGTATTCAGCATAGCCAAAATACCAGTACACGTTAAGAAAATATTGAAGAAATTTTTTTTCATTGCTTTGATTCACTAGCTTATGTCTTGAATTTAGATAGAAATAGAAATATTAATTGTAGTATAAATTTTCAATTAATGTAAGCTTAGCATATTTTAATAAGCATTAATTTTCTATACTCAGATGATCTTAAAACGAATTTTCCAGAATATTCAGTTTTATAGTTTATAATCAAAGTATTAATTTCGGCTTTCCATAAAGAAACAATTTTCTTCCTTCAGATTATTTATTGCTTGTGAATTTATACCTTAATATAGTGATATATTACAAAATTCTACCATTAACATGTTTTTAATGTCTAATCATACAGAAATAAGATTTAGTAAAATGTTATTTATTGAAGCTGCATCGAAGTAGTATACGAGTATGACAGCCTTTAAAATAATAAGAAAGCACCAAATTTGTATGCAATAAATATTCGCTAGGAATAATGAACACCTAATATTATAAAGTATTCCAAGTTATGAATTAAGTAGTTTGTTTGGTTTCAAAGCAACATATCTACAAATTATATATCTGTATTCGTATCATTACTTTAACATTTTTGAATCTATATATTTTTTCGCTTATATGTTCCCTTCTAAAAATTACTTTTCTTAACTTCATAAATTTTGTCCATTTTATAATTATCTCACGGATTTAGTCCAACTATAGAGGGAGTATTGTAAACGTAGTAATATAAAGGATGTGTTTTGGTATTTATACAACGGCACAATCCAGACAGAAGGGTATAAAGAATACAAACAATTTGCCGATTTCCCGTTGAGTGAGTGAACTCGAGTATTTGCTATTAACCTGCATATTGAATTTTTTTGCATTGAATTTTTTTTTATCTTAACGACGTTGTAATAAAGAAAGTTATTTATAATTGATGTGTAGTTTTAGGGTTTCTATTGATCGTAAAGTATATTTTTTTATTATTTGAGAAATGTGGGGATTGATTTAGATAGGAAAAATTGCTTATTACTTGTAAACATGACCAAAATAAGCTTATGGAATTGCAAGGACGTTTCGTAAAGATGGTTAAATTGGGAAAAAGCTCAATTGTAAATTTGTTATATATTTATTAATAATAATATATATTAATCTCATTTTGGCACATTTATCTATATTTTCTTTTTTATGATAAGATTCATTGATTATGCCATCGCATGTTTAATTTCTGAGAGAGAGAGAGAGAGAGAGAGAGACTAGTACAAATATTTAATTAACGAAATTATATTTGAATTTGTAATTATATTCATAATACAAACAACTATTTTTGAATCAAGATAAGTCATATAAAGTTTCATATTCTTTTGATCTAATTAAGATATAAGGAGAGAACCTACATATTCCTTATCCATGACGAGACTTATTCACTATATCAAAAAACAAAATGCAAAATCTCAAGATTAAAAGAAGAATAATAAGAATATTTAAAACTAAGGAAAAATCATTCGTAAGTCGAATAACTTCCTTTGAATCAAGATAAATCTTATAAAATCTTATATTCTTTTGACTTAAATAAGAGTTAAGGAGCATTTATAATGCAACTTAAGTTAAAATTAATTCATACTCATATGAAATGTATAATTTGGATTGAAATTCGTTGTAAAGTTTGGGATACCATCGTAATAAAGATAATCAGTTTTACAAAAGTATAATTAATAATATGTCAAACAAATTCAACTTAGTTATACATTTGGCAGCTCTGATTTCTTAAAAAAAATATTTGAAAATTACCTCTTGATGTAGCTTATATATTGATATAGCCTTATATACGAGGATCATTAAATTTTTAAGCAGACAAATAATTTTTTGTGACAAATTCTGAATTCAGGAAATTAAAACTTTTGCAAGGTTTTTTTTTTCGTAACCTTACGAAGAGTGTTATTAAGCTTCTCGATTCATATCTCCATAAATATAACCTCTGAAGTCATAGTTATAATTGTGTGTACGTTTGAAGTAAGTGCTTTTAAGAAACAGCGTTCTGTCACCAGATTTTTACTTTCGGAAAGTGTATAATTATCAAAAATATTTTATCAGTCGAACAAAAAAAAGACAGAAGTTGCATGAGTAGGGCGAGTTTTTACGCATGACTGGAAGTTGCCACAAAAGCTTTACCGACGAGTCGAGTACCCACGGTATGAGTTTCTGGGAGAAATTAGAAAGACATTATCAACAGCATTTACTACTAATACATGATTGAGATGAAAGTCAAGTCCCTGTTAAAAATGAGTAGTCTGGGATAGCAGAGGAAATGCGTGCTTTTTTTTTGCTAAGCTAAGCTCGAACTCATATGGCGCATTTGCGGTTGAAAACTATTTGCAAAGTGGGTTGGAGACTCCTACCCGTTCCTCCTTACAGCCCTGACTTAGCCCCTCCGCACTTTTATTTGTTTTGTAAGATGAAAGAAGTTTTGCATGGCATTAAGTTAAATGACAATAAAGGGGTAAGGAAAAAAAAGTATAAAACTGGCTTCGAGATCAACGTAAAGATTTATTTGTTGGGGGAATAAAAAGTATCCCGAAATAATGGGACAAGTACCGGAAAACTGGAGTAGGTTACAAAAAATAAATAAAACCCACATTAATTTAATGTGCATTTCTGCTATAAATCTGTTTAAATATTTATTTGTTCTCGTAGCAAAAAATAAGGAAAATTAATTATTTATTGAAAACATACTATTTTTTCAAAAATAAATTTAAAAGAATGATACTCAGAAAAAAAAAAAAGAAAAACAATTTATATGCAGCTAAATGTGAAATAAGTAAAATAATTAACTTACTTAAATTTGTATCAATATCTCTGTCAACATTTTTACTTAAGGCAAATAAAAAAAAGTAAAAATCTAAAAAATATTTTTTTAATGTTATAAGAAAATTGTGAATTTATCCTCAGCTTTTTAAAACCACATTTTCTTCATATAAATCCTTAGCAGTAATATTTTTTCTCTTACTTTGGTGAAAGGTTTTAACATAAAGTAAGTAAAATTGAGTATTTCACAAAAAAAAAAAAGGCTTTGAAATGAAGTTTCTCGTTCAAAACAAGAGCTTTGTATGCAAACTTCTTAAAAAACAAAACATTGAACTATTCTTTTTTTCGTAGATATTTAGTAAGCAATATTCTCCTTTAAGAGGATTATTAACGATTCTCTTTGAGAATTTTAGGATATAAACTTTATATTTAATTATTAATCATTCAGTTCTCTTTAAGAAATTTTGGATATAAACTTTATATTTAATTATTAATCGTTCATTGCTGAAACACATATGAATTGTTTAAGTATCCCATTTTATTAAAATTGATTCCACAAAAAACTTTTAACAACTTTTTTACAAACATTTCTCTACATTAATGAGATTTTCTTCTTCGTAGAAGATGCTTTGGTGTTAAGGTCAAAAGAAGTTCTTTGTATTGCTTTATATATTAACCATAAAAGAAGCAAGCAAGCTGAGTACTCAACTTCCTATTCCGAGCTTTTTCTCTTCATAGCTAGCATTAAAGCACCAACACGTAAGTGGTTAAGTGGCGTTTATGGCGGAAGTACAAGATCAGCAAATAGTTTCCTGCAATGAAATGAAGCACATCTTGGATTTTTTTTCTGATGAAGTAGAGGTAATGCTACTACATCATTAAGATGTTGGTTTAATTTTACGAGACTACGTGTGTTCGTTTAAGGCGAAGTGAAATTAAAAGTGTCAAAGGTGATCTCAGATTACTATCAAGAAGACCAATGTTTAAGATTAATTTGAAAAAAAAACCCGAAAGAGTTTTTTGAAGTATTTTTTTAAATATTCTATGAACAATTTTTTAGTCGAAATTAATGTACTTTTAATGATTAAAAATCACTAAAATACACTTTTTGAATAAGTATTCATTTACTAGGCCTTGAAATTTTCAAACTTTCAAATTTGAAAACATTGCACATTAAAAAACTCTTCATTAGAGTACATATAAATATTTGGTGTATTTTTAAAAATACTGTTCTGATTTTTGCATTTGATAAATGTTGAATAAAATACAAAGGATGATTTAAATATAATGTCCCATTAACCATTGACTTTTAATTTGGAATCTTATTTTAAAATTTCTTGTTAAAAGTCACTATATATGTATCCTCTAGATGATACTTTTAATTTCTTTGTTCCCAGGTATCATTAATATGCGTAGAATTGAAGCAGAAGATGACTTATTTTAGGGAGGGGTTAAGTACCTAGGCATCATTGAATCCAACCATGCTTTTTATGACTTTCACCTCTTCCCAAAGATGTAAGAGTATCTAATTCACATCACTTTCATTTCAGAGGGATTTTCTAATTATTCAAGCATTAGTGCAAATACGTGGATTGGGATTATTATGTCAAAAAAGTGAATAATGTATCAAGTAGAATACACATGTATTAATACACATGAATGTAACTTCCCTGTACAATAAAAATCGTGAAATCAGATTTATGACCATGAAGGCATTGATTTCCATTCAGAACTCGCCTAATCAAGGTTTTGAAAAGATTCTGTGCATTTCCTCGCTCAAGAAAACTAGAAAATGGAGAAGTTGCCACAGTAGTCGAGTTCTCTTGCGACTCACTTAAAATATCACTGACATCGAGTGGTCAGTGATATTTTAGGTGAGTCGCATGTTCAATTTTTGCTTCCACAAGTGATCTGCCGAGTAAAGGGTTGATGTAGGTTAAGTATGTCACTGCTTAGAGTCCTCATGTTAACGCACCATTGATAAGGTAATTGGAGGACTACCTCATGTCATCTGAATGAGCCTCAAAATTACGAGGTGTATTGGTATTGGTCAGCATACCCTGTGCAGATATATGCAGATAGAAAACATTCAATAACAAAAACAATATGCCTTGGACTATTCGCGATTTTCTCTTCACTAATCCTGGGGAATTTATAGTTCTTTGAATTGTATAAAATTATAATTATTTCCCTTTGAAAAGGAAACGTGATTAGGTAAATTAGATGAAGATAAGAAGTGTAAAGGATTGAATTTAGGATAATGATATATAACTGAACTTAAACTGGAAGGGAAGAGAAGAGAGATAAAGGAAAACGACAAGCTGATATATGTTTATTTTGAAATGAATTAATTTAAGTAATCGTTTTTATTGATAGTAGCTGGAAGTGACCTATAATCAGAATAACTAGAGCTGGTTTTGTTTAATCGAGGAGCTCATGAATTGGAATGAGTAATTTAGTAAGCTAAGACTTTATTATTTGAACGTAAAATAGGTTTAACTGAGTTAAGAGGGGATCTAGAGGGTGCAACCGTACATATTTTTTGATAGAGAATAAAGAAGTATGAATAAAGTGTTTTGTCCTGCTGTTACATATTTTCAGAGTTTGAAACTAATTTACTGTTGGTTAGATTCTAAGATGGCTGAATATTTAAATAATGAAGGACATAAGTCATAAAAAAGTTTAGTAAAGAAGTAGAGTCTTTAAAATTTTATAAGAAAATGATAGTTATTTATACTTCGCCTTTTTAAGAAAAATTGTTTTTTATTTGGTTTTGTAAAAGAAATCTTTTGCAGTTTGGCTTAAAGTCTTCGATGCTGCAAGTCTTCGATAATTTAAAAAAATTCTGAACTTTCCTAATTAACAAATTTCTACATATGATCAATTTTATTTTTCAAGCAAACATACAAATACATTTATTTTTTAAAGTTTCTACTTAATACCCAGTGATTAACAAAGGTATATTATGCATATTTTTTATTTTATGCTTTTAATGACCTTTAACATACTAAATTTCCAAATGATTTAAAAACTCATTAGGGACTACCATAACATTTCAGCTTCTTAAGACCGCAATTGTTTTGTATAAGTTGCAGAAACTGAATGCACACTTTCGTTCTAAGCATTTGTGTTAAATTAAGTAGAAAAATAAATATCTGTAAACACAAAAATTGGACAAAAAAGCATTGATGCTTCCAATTTTTGAACTCAAGCAAAATAAAATGAATTTCAGCTCCAGCAGCATTTATCTGCGAATCTTCTCTTTACGTGTAATTGGTTTCAACTCTCCTAATTCTTTTATATTCTATTTATACAAAAGATTTTATTTCATTATTTAAACGAACATGAGAGGTAAAAATAAAAATACTTCGTACTTTCAGAAAATTAAATAAACTAAGCTATCTGTAATTAATCGGACTTTACGATACAGTTAAAGTTACACAATTGAATTATTGCATTTACCCGCATAGACATAGGTCTCAAACAGAAAAATATTCTTCCTTATAGGGATTGGAGAATTCAGCCCGTATTTGTATTGTTCGATATTAGGAAACATACATGCTTGATAAGATTAAATACATAATTATAGGACCATTTTTCAAACAGGTCTGTGTAAAATGTCGGTGAAATATTAAGTGAAATGTTAATTATTAGTGAAAACTATTCATTTTAAGTCTTTATTCCAATTCTTTACACTATTTATTCTAAAACTTTTGAAAGTAATGAAATTAGGATGATGTATACATATTTTATTAAGAATAAACCCTCCTAATTTATTCACTTTTATGGATCATGTGTTGATTTTCTATGTTCATATCGATGACGTTTACATATGAGGTGTGACTATCAATTAAAGATACTGACGCTGTTAAACATTTATTTTACATATTTACTTATTATCACCTTCAATATACACCCCTTCTCTATCCCTACAACTCTCCATGCAACTCTTCCATTGTTCGAAACAGTGCTGGAAGTCTTTTTCTGTCAGCTCCTTTAGGATACGTGAGGATTTCTCTTTCATAGCTTCGACAACTCAAATCTTGTTCTTTTTAATGTAGATCTCACCTCAGGAAACAGATGGAAGTCGAATGGCGAAAGATCCGGTGAATTAGATGGATGGTTTAAAATTATGATGCTGTACTTGGTTAGAAACCGCTTGACACACAATGTTGAATGAGTTGTCCTTCCTCAATTTGGGTTCTTTTTTTCCCTTATTCTTTCACGGAGTTCAGACAGAACGTGAAGGTAGTAATGTTACTAATAATTTTGACCTTCAGAAACTTAATGAAGGTATACAATCTCAAGAATACCGAAAAAATAAACAATCATCATTGCTTTCAATTTTTATTTGCTCTTTCGAACTTTCTTGGTTCTCGGTGAAGATGGGCTCTTCCAGTGCATGGAATGGAGTTTCATTTCTGGATGAAAAGTACGAAACTACTATTCGTCACACGTCATTATCCCTTCCGATAAGTTTGGGGTATTTTCAAAAGGATTCCTAGTGATAGTACAAACATTTTGTGAACTTCTTGTTATACAAACGTGATAATTTTAGGTGCCATTTTGGCACGATTTTTTTTGTATGTTAAAATTAAATTGTAAAATTTTTCATAGGGATTTTTGCAATTCCTACGGTCTCAGCAATCGCACTTATATTTAACCGATGGTCAGATCAAATCAGACTACTGATTATTTCAATATTGTTAACCGTTTTTGACTTGGCAGGGCGACCTGAGCGTGAAACATCTTCAATGGCTTTTCTCCATTCTTGAAAATGCTTAAACCTCTAAAAAATACGTGCACTCGACACACATTAATCGCCATACAATTAGTTTAATAAATTATAGCGATTAATAAATTGTAGCGATTTTTCTCTGTTTTACATGAAATTTCATACAAATTCGTCAATCTATTGTTATACTTATCATTTTTCAGCTGAAACAAAACATACCATCTAATGTGAACGAAAGCTACCGCTATACGGATTAGATAACAGAAGCAAGAGGTATGACATTCGAAAGACAAGGCTTCACGCTAAATAACTATTGGTAGCTGGAGTTTGGCGCATGCGTATTTCTTGTTCTGTAGCAGCTTCAGTTTTGCTATTTAATAGACACACCTTATATTTAAAGATAATAGTTTTGTTGGTTGTTTATTTGCCTTAAAATATTTTTCAATAAAAATGATTTAAAATTTCAATTTTATCTTCTTAAAGGGAGAATTAATAACAGTCTTTTTGGAAAAAAAAGAATTATACGCACATTATTTGTGTCACGTTGTGACATTGGGCTATTAACGGTTTCTCTTCACTAACCTTGGGGACTTTTAATTAAGATTGATTGCTTTTGCAAAACAACCTTTACCCAACCAAAAATGAAACGTGAATATGTAGACAGGAAGTAGGTAGAAATGAAGTGAAGCAGGAGAGTTAGGAAATATATAAACTCCGACTGAGAGTCGCGATAATGAGGTTGAAGGAGGAGGTGAAAGAGGTGAAAAGAGAGGTTGAAGTAGGAGGTTGGATTAGAAGTTGAGTGATTCGAGAGATTTAGTTATTCCGGAGATCAACAATTGTTCCTGAGTCTTAGTTGTAGTCGATTAAGGCTTAGTGGTAAGAGTCTGTTAGATTATTATTGGTGGGTTGAGTTAAAGTAGTAAAACTCTTACCCGGGAGAGCATTTATAATTGTTGTTATATTAACCAGAAGTTACTTAATTGTGTAATTATTATTCTAGTGTCTCTTTGATTGACTTATTGAGACTTAGTGTTTAATCATTGAATTTAGCTATGGTACAAGAGGCAGCCTGGAATGGGAAGCCGTTACAACATTTAAACTGTTTATGGTTTTTATTCTATAGTCAATTTAAATGATAGTATCTTTCAAAGAATAGAAGTAATATGAATGTTAATATATTTTTCAGTAAAATTAAGTAACGATTTGAAAATTTACTGAAAATAATGCCCTACCAAAGAAATAGAAATAAATATAAATATGAATAAATCTATTTTGTAATTTTGATTTTTTCTTCATTTACGACTTCACAATTTTACCTCTATCACTTTTTTGTCCCCTCACAAGTTAATTAAGTTTTGATTATAGTACTCCAAAAACAAGCAATCCTTAATTTATGTTTAATCTACTGACAGAATAACTAAAAATCAAGAAATGCGTCATGATCGTGGAGTAAACCCTTCACATTTGTCTCTATGAAATAAATACTTATCTAAACGGGGAATTACTTCTTCTCAGCAAAAGTATTTTTCTAATCTCAATGTTCAATCTTCCAATCTCTCTCTACTGCTACTACCTCCTAATCTCTGTTTTACAGGTTCCTTTATCCTCAAATTTTATAATTTTCCTATCCCTCTGATACTGCCTACTACTGTTGATTCATACACTCTTCTATTACCACTGATTCCTCCAATTTATGATAGTTCTTTAGTTTATGTATAAATTTACTTTAGTCACAGTCCATTCACAAGAAGAGATTCTCAAACCAAAAAACAAGATATGAAAGCCCTAATGGTTTATTGATGGGAAATACACACAAAAATCTGTTACATATTTTCTTGAGAGATATTATAGAACAAGTAACTAAATTAATCAAAAGTCTTATAATTCTACTGTTCTAGCTTCTGTATTAACGCATTATTCTGCTGAATAAATATAAAACGAATCTGAGGTTTACATTACTTACTTGTTCAACTTTTAGAACAAATTAAAATAAATATATCATTTCAAACAAACACTTTGTTGCCATTTTACGAAAAATAAATATAAAAGCAATGCAATGATATCAATTTTCAAAATAATGCATTATAGACAAATACTTACACGTATGAAAATTATTTGAAGAAACTGTAAAAGTTTATGAATAAGTTGAGAAGGGATATTTCACTCAATTACCTATGATTTGTCTTTACAGATTCCTTTGATAAATATATATGAAACCATTGCAGCAGGACAATTATGTCAGAAAAAACTGAAGTTTCCTCACGTAGAATAGGTCAGGGAATATTTTTTTATTGTTTTCAGAACTGGCCACAAATTTGTCCAGACGTATTGATTCCTATTTACTGTAACAATAAACAACTTTTATATCTTTAGGATATATTTTATTTTCTGACCTTTACTTGTAACTTATATTTTCGATCATCATGCGCTTCTAGAATACATATTTTTAGTTCGTATAGACTCAAGAACTAAAGTGTCAATATTCATATTAAGAAGGAATAGAAAATCTAATCAACTTCCAAAAAATATTAATGTTTTTGGCCTTATTGTATTACTATTAAATTATCAATTAAATGTACGAAGGCTGGAGGCAAACTATTTAGGAATACGACCAGAAATAATATATCTTTTTATTTTTAATATATATATTGAAAATAAAAAAAAATCTGAGTACTTGACTTAAAAGTTTGAAGGAAAAAGTATAGAAGGAATTCTCTAAAATTCTATTTCTTTTATGTAACTTTAAAAAACTGCAAATAAATCGTACAAAAAATTACTTTAAATGCTTCTTTACTGTATGACAAGGATTAGTGAAGCTCAAAAATATTCATATATAATTTCAAAATTAGCAAGTCTAAGAATTTCATGGAATATTTATTCTAAAATGTCTCAGCTTTTTGTATTTGAGAATATATCAGAAAAAAATTAAATGCATCCAATATTCTTTAAAAATTAAAATAATCCTATTTGTTATTGAAAGTCATTAATGCATTAGAATTGATCTTATTCAGAGGAAATCTAAGTTATTAAATCAAACCCGCTAATAAAAAGTATAAAAAAAGTAGGATAACGAAGCTGAAAACCCAAATAAATAATGCATAAATTTATTTTACGAGTTCCGTTTTTTAAATGAATCTTCTTTCTGTATGTGTAAAATGCCTTACTAATAATATCTACTATCTATTATACACTCGTATATAATATAATCTACATTTAATTTATACAACAAGTACTTTGATTAATTACAAAACACTAGATAGTTTGGATGAGTTATTATTTATCTTGTTATGAAGGATATTGTATTGCAAAAAGCATTCTGTAATGATCTAGTATTACATTCTTTTCCTTGCAATCTAATAGTGTATGTAAGAGTCTCCAATAAACGCAATTCACCAATGAATAAAGTTACACAATGAATGAAATAAAATTGCTTTTATTCAAATCTTTGATTATTCAAAAGCCTACTATATATATGGATAATTCCCTACATTGATTAATATAATAGGCGTAATCTAAAGACTTATAAAAAATTATCTACCTTATCAGATCATTCATGCCCGAATTCTCAACAGATAAAGAAATAACGGTCTGATTCATTGGCCCTGTTAAAGTCTTTCTTAGCTGTAATCTGATTAACTTCTTACACTGATATGAGCTGACACTATTCCTTTGTACATAGCTTCTATTCCTTCTCTGTACCACTAAATATACAGTATTAAATTCTTCACTACTCATAAATTTAGTACTTCAAATATGTTCACCACTTTTCAACAACTGTAATCAAATCTACAGAAGTCTCGTTTCCTCAATTGTAAAAGATTTTCGATTAAAACAACATTATATTAATAGTGATAGTTTTAGGGAGAAACGCCACATAGTCTTCTTACAACTCAATCATGTGTTTGGAAGCAAAATAAAATTAAATCCAACAAATAATCTCAAAAGCTTATCAGGATAGGCATATAAAACTATTGTATGTTAAAAAGAAGTGTAAATACGGTTTCAGAGAAGTTTGATGATGAACGATATTAACTGGCTTCCCAAATTTGAAATTTTAAGGAACAGTATTGAAACTAGGAATGTTTTTTTATGTAAGAAAATTATTTAGTATTAATTTTTTTTAAGAAAACGAAATATGTAAAATTTAAAATGAAGTTAATTTCATTTTGAAAGGAACCATTCTTTCTTGAATATAAGGAAGAAACAAAGAAAATAATTTTATATTTTAAATATGTTTTAAATCCTTTACATTAATTTATATTTATATGTTGACGAGAAAAATTAGCTATTTTTAAAGTGACTGAATTAATAAAAAATTAAGTACGCAATAATTCCACGATCCTTTAATAATATTAAAATATTTTTTCAATCTATAAACTTTTTTATGCTTGCATCACATTCCTTAATATTCGAAGCAGACAGCATTAATGTGATATAAAGAGGCGGTATCAGAAAATAAATTAATAGTACACGAATGTTGCCTGTGAAGCTCATTTAATTCTATAAAAAATAATTTTCAATAATTTTTTAAAATTTTATTTCTTAATATTAGGAAAATACAGCTTAACGTGAAATAAAGAGCCATTACCAAAACATAGATTAAGTACATAAATTTTACATATAGTGTTCATATAATCGAAAAACTTTTTTTTTTTCATTTAAAATTATAAAATAAATAAAATGACATATTTTGTACAAATTTCTTTTTAAATTTAACTACATTTACCTTGACAAATTACCTGATAGTAATAAAATTTTATATGACTTTTTAAATTATGTGCTTGCTTATTAAAATATGAATACACAAGTAAAATTTGAGTTTCAGAAGTAGGAACAATGAAAATCATTAACAGAAACAATATTCAATCGAAATAAATAATCATAAATTTTTATAAAGTTCGTAAGAAATTACATTCAAAGAAATTGAAATTTACAGGGTTATTATCTAAATATTTGGAAGAAAAAGACTGAAAATAAATATGAATAAATATAAGTTTTGTTATTCATAAGAGTACAGTTATGAAATAGGAATAAATGAAAATTTAATATATTTGTTTCTTTATATATTATACGACCCAGCAACATTATACATGAAATAAGTACTTTGAGTTTTATAGAGCATAAAGTTCAAGAAGATCAATATGAACTAAATGATATTAATCTAAGTGTAAAAGAAAGTGATTGTATTAGATAAATTTTAAAATTTAATGAGAATTCAATTGATAGTAAACGAGCAACTTTTAATAATTCAAACTAAACTAATACATGAAATGAAAGCAAATTTCTAACTTTGAATTCATTAAAATGATTTTTTGTTTTGTTCATTAAACTGAAAAAGTTATTTTTCTTGAATGTATCTAAGTACTTAAGAGGATTATCTGATTAATCAAGGAGTTTTCAATACCTTGTAAATATACATTATCAACCATTGTAAATATACAGCTCGATTCTAAATATTCTCGTTAATTTAAATGCTTAAGATTTGAGAGTCAATAACTTTAAGTCTGATATTTACAGTCTAAAAGCTTTTATCTAAACTCGGAAAAGTTCTCTTCTACTTTGTGAATGATAATTAAAAGAAAAATTAGGCTTGTACTTAATCTAAACTGTATTTACTTTGATGTAAAAACCTTTTTAAGGATTTTGAAAGGATGTATGTAATTTAATTTTGACTGATATAATACTACAGAGTTTCTCTTAATTAGAAATCACAATTTATTTCATAAGTAAAGAAGACATAATAAGATAAATGCAAATATCCGAATTTGCTTACATTTAGTTAACTTTAATTTTCTTACAGAATGCAATCGAAATAATTCCTATAAGAAATATTTTGACATTATGTTCCGAAATATTTTTCTTCCCAACTTCTTTTCATTCCATATTCTATCTGGATTTTAAAATAAGAAAATGTTTCCTTTATCTTAAGAATAAAATATATATATATATATATATTAAATCGTACTATAAACTGCGAAAATATAGTAATTGGTTGAACTATTCCTTGATAAAGATTTAAAAACTTGATGTACAGACACTTTTTTTTAAAAAAAATTGGTTTCTATTTATGTTTAATAATTCGAACTGTAATATACGCTTGATTCTTTGTTACAAAAAAGATATAAGAAATGCCATAAATCGTTGCGAAGAAATATCATTGAAATCTATTACCGAACTGATATGTAACAAATATATTATTCATTCAATTTATTCGCAAAAAAATTGTATTTTAACCAAAAACATACTGTTACGAACCTGCAATGACTCTTTCCTCCAATTTTAAATTTATGAATGAAAAAGAGCATTACTAATTTTTATCGGACACCAAAGAATTCTTAAGCAATGATCTCAGAACTTAGCAGCTGTTTTGGCGATAATATCGGAAACTTTGATGACAAAATGAAGGTTCTAGAAAATGCTCTAATTTTCTCAATATCTGTAGAAGAAGAAAAGTTTTGAAAATTTTCTGAATTTTCCTAGTGACGTAACATATGATCCAGACAGCTACAAATATAAAGAGTGGAGAACTGCTTTTGTTGCTAATTTATACGAGGACTGTTTTTGTTTCTATTGCGTTGCTAATCCGTACAAGTGTTGTTTCTCCTATTGTGCTGATAATATGTGCATGTATAGTTTTTCTAGTTGTGCTGCTAATCCGTAGAAGTTCTGCTACCTATGTCTCGTCTTTTCTTGAATATTTGTTTATAAAGAATTATTCTCCATTATCCTCCTTGTTGAACTGCTTTCACTGTACACCCACTGGACGATTTTTGTAACAATACACATTTCTATTTCATTTTTCATTTTATTTATTTACTTATTTACTCATTTTTTTGGGCAGGAGGGGAGGGAGGCAAAATGCTTCATTTAAAAAACACATTCTTTAAAAACAAAAAAAAAAACACTCTAAAAATAAACATGAAATGATAGTCAAATCTTCAAAATATAGACTGCATTAGGGTTCCTATCAAACTGAATTTAAGAATATATATATATATATATATATATATATATATATTAAGCCGACAAGAAAATCGTATACGAGAATTTTAACTATAAATTTTAATAATTTGTACATATTTCAAAACAGAATTAACGAAGAAAAATCTGAAATAAATATCGTTTGAGTTTGATAAAGATACCCATTAAAATAATCCTATTTACCAAATACATTAAATATTTTATACAGATTATAAAAAAATTCAATATTTTTATAAAAATTAAAATAAGAATTACACACAAACATATATATAAGGTTAATATTTATTGCAAATTATAATTTCTGTTGTTCTGCCAAAATTACCTTTTGTTTCCTTTTGCCAAAGTGGTTGTTATTTGTAAGTACTATTGTTAAAAATGCCTTGACTGCAAAGACGAAATATTCAGGTAGTACTTGGTAGCCATCTGCTTTAATCTTGAATTTTTCTGTTTAAAAAGCTTTACAGAAAGAAAAACATGTAGTAATGGTAGAGCACTAGGTCTGGGAAGTATCGTGGAGGAGGTGATTTCTTGATGAGTCGCCAGAATAACATGTGATATTGCATTATCACGATGCAGATCACAGGTCATAAATGTTTCTGATTAATCAAAAGATACGAAACAAAATGTTTATTTCTTCAAAGCGGTCTATATATCGGCCACACCTGTGGTTAGCTGCAATGGTGCATTCACTGAATATATGGTCCTATTACAATGGTGTGGAAGGAATAATCCCTCTTTATGAGGAGAAATTGCAGGAATTGTGAAGTATGCGTCTCAATGACATGTGAATTTAGGGCCCATCAGATTGATGTTCGATTTGTAGCACCAACATGTCCAAAAATAATAATGAATAAAAAAAAATACAAGCTGTGTGATCCTTCTCGCTTCCGAGACATTCTACTAAACCCGGGGTCACTAAGTTACAGAGTTTTACCATCAGTAGTGTTTAACTTTGTTTGGGTTTTTATATACATTTTTATGTAAATTGAAAGAAAAAAGTTATTAAAATGCTAATTTAAAAATATGTAACAGCTTAAGTAATAATCTAGAACTTTACCAAAAACTATAGCATTAGAAAAGAAGCTTTTTTTGTGGTTTTTTTTTTCCCCATAAAATTAGGCTTAGCTACTCAACCCCCACCCCCCGGCCTGTGAGTCAGTTCCATTCGATTTTCTTCCGACCCCAGGGAACATCCTACGCCAAGGCGTGCCGTCCCTAAAGGGTTAAAGGAAGGGAGAGGGAGGAAATTATCAGGTCTCACAGTATGCTCATATCTTTTTGGTATTTTTGCAGGTAATCCAATTTTCATCACTAATTATGATCCGGTGCAATAAAGGTTCATTTTTGTTCCTGACCAATACATAAGTGCATATGACAACTCGATTAAGTAAATGTTTCTTATTTAACCAATGAGTCAACCATGTGATAGATTTGTACACCAACGCTAAAAAAACAACATAAATTATATTTCACAATAAATATTATTAAATGCATGAAAAATGTACTAATTACTTTCACTTTCAAAGCATAAAATATTCGACACTTAAATAGATACGCATGATAAGATATTAAAAGAATATAATATATGAAAAATCCTAATCAAGAAGTTTGTTTTTTTATGAAGAAAAAGTCTATTAACCACACTTTATAAATATTTTCTACCTTATTTGCTTAAAGGGAAAAAACAAATTTTTCCGTCTCATTACCTATGAATAATCTAATTTAGACTCTAATGATGCATCATGAAGCGAGACATGTATGAGATATTATGATCGTAGAAGGAAGAGTAATTGTTGAGATGCTTCTTATGACAGTGGGTAAATCGTGAAAGTGATTTATTATCGTACTTGTTAGTCATAGAGGCATTTAGAGTACGGTATTATTCCCACCTTCCGCGCTTGTTCATAAATGAAAGTAAGTCATTCATTATCAAGTCTTCTTTCTTTGAAAGATTTTGATAGGAAAAATCGATTATCTTTTTTTCCTTCTAATTATTTTACACAGTTTTGCTGACGGAAGAAAGGGTCATTAATTCAGAATTTCCCCCGTCTTTGCATATGCTAACTATATGCCTTCAAACGGTATCTTGGGAATTATGGAATGCAATTAAGAAAGCGTTAGCGAAATGATAGAAATTCTTATTAGTGCTTTCAATTTAACAAGGTCTCGTTGCATTATAATTTTGAAATAACTGAAATAGTGGTTCATAACTGAATAATGGTATAAATTTAATATAGAATAAATTTTAATTATATAAAATAATTTATGTATAACAGTATACGTATATGATTATATATCTATATGCAATTGTTGGGTATATATATAATTATATGTGTATTCAATTACTATGCGCATTTGTAGATAATTACTGCATTGTAAGTATGCAATTATTTATGTATTATAATTATTATTTACACATCAGACAATCAAGGGGATGATGAACTTTGGAGGCAATTTTCTCTTATAGGAAATTGCAAGTCAAGTTTTCTGAGAAACCGGCTTTTGCTTTTCAAACGTAAAAACTATTTTGTTTAAATGGATAAAAATGAATTAGGAATGTAAATAATTAATTCATGTTTGTGTACAACGTTATTTGGACATTTTAATTTTACCAATCAACAACTGACAATGTTGGGTGTGATATTTTCGTTTAATTAATATTTTGATTTTATTTCTGTTTATATGATGTAAATAATGCATGTTTTTATAAATTTTCTTAGACCTAACATTTTATTTGACATGACTAAATTATTTGTATAATCGAATTTTTAATATTGAATTTCAACTCAACTTAATTATATGATACAAATAAAAATACGCTAGCAAATTATTGTATTATACTCCCGCTGAATAGTTGAACAATAATGCCGAGATTAAAATTACTTTAATGTTTACTTAAAAAATCATTTTCTTCTTTCAATAGAAAAATAATGAAACTTCTTATCAGCTAATATTAATTACTAAAATTTTGTTTTCTCAATTTAAGAAATTAATGTCATTAAGTAATTTGACTTCGTCCATCGTATTATCGTCCATACTTAATTATATATAACTTTATTCACCCTAGCCATATATCTTAAGCGTATTACAAACGAGTCTTACATCGTTTATCTCACCACTTCAAATATTTTTGTGTGTGTATATTTCTGATATCTTCAATTATTAATCAATTAAGACGAATTGTAGTAAAAGAGGGAAATAATGTGCGACATTGCAAAACATATAAAAATAAATGATCATATCTAATGCAACTAAGATTACCAATGACTCGTGAATTACTTCAGTAATTGTATTCGATAACTGAAAAAAATATCAAGTGATTGGTTAGTAAAATTTTGAGAAATTTCTATGCTCTCAATCTTTTGGGGTTGAAAGTTTAATATTTAAATGCTGAAATAAATTTTAGATTTTAATGGGCAAAGTACTGTTTATAAATAAATGTGTGGTTATCAAGTTCATTCAAAATTCCCTTGTTGTTAAATAATGCAATCATTCCGACACCCAAAATTTACTAAGATGTACGAGTATTCTTCAAATAAAGATTCTTACCAAAAATTGAGAAGGAAAAATAAATATCTAGTTTGGTAATGTAATGGCATGGTGCATGGTGAGTTATAGTTTCAAAATTTGTTTCCACTGAAAATACAGTCCAATTGAAAAAGAAAAACACAGTCAAATATACAGTTCCTTTTTGAGAACCATTTTGGACTCACTAGATCACTAAAACTGATAATAAAATATATCCAATTTTATTAAAGCATTTATATTTCTTGATGTAGTGTTTTTTGTTGGAAATAGTCATTGTGAACTCACAATTTAAAAATAAATTTATAATTTCCTAAATATTAAATTACACTAATATAATTATTAATAATAATACTTAAAATTAAAGATGAAGAATATTAAAAATGAAGATTTTTGAAGTGATATTACTTTTATTTTTACATCCTATGATGAAAAATAGTAATTTCTGATTAAGTACTTTTTAATGTTTAATAAAACTCCTCAATTTTCGTATGAGCAATCAGGAAAGAATCCATAGTTTCTTTTGTCCTTTTTTTTTGTAGGAAAAAAATATTCAGAGTTTTTGCATGCCCTTTTACCTTAGAGATTGAAGACGTTCACTTTCATCTTCTGAAGGTAAGGAATAATCTTCGTCTTATCTCGCATCGCAGTTTTGTTTTCCTCGGGATATGATGTCCTTAATATCAGTAATATTTTGTACATACCCCATTATCAAGCAATAAAAAGTTTTCCATTTTATGTCTAGGCAAAAAGTGACTCCATGCATTTACAATGATGTAGCGATCGGTAAGTTTTCGTCTTCTTTGTCCGTAGTGGTGTATTTTTCTTGCTCCAATATATTCTTTGAAAGACCCGCATGTCGAAACTAATATTGAATTGTTGCAGTTGCGACTTTCTCCAAGACTTCTCTAGTAAAAGGATTGCTTTGAAAAGAGGTATGTTGTAATCCTTGTTCATTTAGTAAATTTTCAAAATACGCAGAACTAACTACTTTCTGTAGTGATATTTGAGGTTGTGTACATCACATTTATTCATTGGTTGCAGAGCAGAAATTGTATTAAGAGGCAGAAAAAAACTTGATGTACTTTAAAACTTTTAAGTAGATGTTGCACTTGTCTACCAGGAGCAAACTTTGAGTCTTGTTTCTTCAATTCATGTCACATTGACGAAGTTCTTCAAATAAAGCAGCAGTCTTCTAGCTTTCGCTTAGCTTTGTAATTTACGAGTAACTTTTTAACGTTGAAAAAACTTCCAGACTTTTGAGAATTTTTAAACAAGGTTAATTTTCTTTTTTCAGATCTACCCATATTATCACTCCAAAGAACAGTTACTCTAACTTTCGAAAGCTTCCTAATAGTACATTTTTTCTTTTTTAAATTTTAAAGTTTGATTTGGAACTATTTTAATGTTCTCATCAGCGTTAAAAATGTCTCTTTAATCAATGTCTCGGATTATAATGAATCACACCAGAGTTTTATCCACAACCACAATGCAGAAACACTAAATGATTCACCCATAATTATACTTAGCGTATGAAATATTGTGCTATTTTATAAATCTGCCTAGCCAGTCGTTAGAGCGTATGAAATACTTTTCTTTAAAATGTTTAGCAAATTCATTTGATTTGTTTTGTAGCATGAACTCCGGTCATAGGAAGATATTGATACAATATAATAGTGAACAATTATAAAATAGTTTCTTTTACTTTCTCTTTTTTTAGTTCGACGCAAAGTGACTGCCTATGTTTGGGCCAATATTTCTTAAAAGCTATTTTTTGAATATTATTGTGAGTTACTAAGAGAAATAGTTGATATATATATAAAAAAACACATAGTGGCGAGCGGTATTAACTTAAATATTGTACTTTTTGATATATCAGTTGATTTCAAAGGAATTGTAGAGCAGTTTAACAGAAATGGTCAACACCATATAAAAGTTCTACCTTTTTTTCTTTACACACATCAAGCATATGATGGGTTTTCGAAATGATCTAAAATCTATGCAGAAAATTTGAATTTTAAGGAATCTATAGGTGATCATGCATTATAATATGGGCATTTTCGTAATTTTTTAACTTTATATTTATAAAAACAATCCTGAATGAAAATGTATTTAATCTACAACAAAAGAATTTCAGTCATTTCATAATAATATGTAAATCGTTCTCTGAAATTTTCATATAATTTTCATGGAAGTTTCTTAAGATATCCTGTAAACTGTTAAGCGTATTTTTCAAAAGCACAATATAGAGAAAAACACACTTTAAGCTTTTTTTCTATTGTAAGAGTAACTTAATTTTAACAAAATAATTTAAAATTAAAAAGGCTGATGTGTTTGCAACAAGTGCCTTGTTATTTTCCTGCTGCAGCACTGATATTTTCTCTGAATGCGTGTCTTTTTCCTCTGTAATTTTGTAAAGAGGTAATGGATGTCTTTTTGTGTTGGAGATAAGTCGATAATCACACTGTTTAAAAATAAGAAGAATATAATTACCAACATTTAACTGCAACTTATTCATCACCCCTATAAAATCAGTAGCACTTTCGTCTTCTGAAAGTGAAAACAAATTATGTAGGCACCTAATTGTAAAACTTGCAGATCTTCAAAACATCATTTTCACCAATTTTGTCCTAAATGTTACAGAGATGGAAAAATATCCGTTCAGTCAGAAGCACTCATATGGATGTAAAACAGTGGCCGGAGAAAAAAAAAGTATATAAAACGAAACCACTATAATCCGTAACAAAATCATTCGCCATACCTCTTACTAAGCAAATGGCTTTTAAACACCCTAAATGGGATCATCTGGAGCCCACTGCAGCTTCAGGGGAGACGACAAACTGTACCCAAGTCGACGATAATTGCGATTGCATAGATGCAAGCGGAGTAGCCCTTATTTCGACAGCTGAACAACTACGTTCTCTGAGAAGACACGAATATTACTGTCAAAAGAGAATTACTCGATGTTTCTTTATGATTAAAGAAGATTGAGCAAATCCTGATTCGTTATACTAAACATGGAAACCTGAGATGGCAGAATACAAAGAGAAAAGAAAATTGTAGAAAAAGAGATTGTCAGTAAAACTCCTTGCCCAATTATATGGCAAAAATTTCATACCTCAGACTTAATTTCTAAAATTGTAGCAAATGAAACTGATAAAACATCTGCAGAAGACGTGATTTGGTCAAAAACTAAAATAAAAGATGTAGCGAATGATTTAAATCTCCTACTAAAATGGCTAAACAGCAGAAATTAAATCACTCATTTAGCTTAATTATTTCCTAAATGAAATTTTGGCTCTAAGCCAACTATGACCAGGAAGAGGATTCTCCACCCCTCCTCACACTAAGAAACTTCCTAAGATGCACTTAACGCAAAATTGTAACTTACTATTTCAGTTAGCAAACAGAATTATCCCTAATACTTAAAATTATCAGATTATTACACAAAGTTGTTCCCGAATACATATAATAACCAAATAGATATAACTGCCCTATTAAAAAAACCGCCAGATTTCTTATGGTACAGCCAGACTCACAATGATCATAGAAAATAATTTTGAAGGGCTTGCAACTCACATTTCTTATTGATGACAACTGAAAAGATGTGGAAGATAAAGAATTTCGAAAAGGTAGCACAACTCTGTCAATTCAATTGCACTACCACTAATTTTGTAGAAATCCGTTGGAGAGGAAATTTTGAGGGTACTTACAACGCAAATAAACGTATTCTGACGAGTATTGAAATTTTAAAGTTTAAAAAGAAAAAGAAGCTTTACTCAGGGCTATAATTATAATTTCATCAATCTTGTATTCATGAATTGTAAAATGCAGACAAGCTGGGACCAAGAGAACAAATCAGGATATTGTACAATAAAATAAAATAAAATAAAAAAAAAATAGAAAGTCCAGTTTACAATAATTGCATGACTAAAGAATACATTGAATTCTGGGAAGGATGCCCTAATTTTCTGAAACCCATAAGATGTTCAAGCAATGCTTAAGACCAACAACAGAAGCTTAGGCCTTCAATTCCAAATTTGCACATGGAAATCACATGCACAGGCTTGCAGGCCTGAGCAAAGACCCCAGGACATCTCAGCAAATACGGAAAATACATTTCTGCTCACCCTTACTCTTTTAAGATACTAAATCTAAAAACCGATTTAAACAAAAAAGATTTTAACATTTTTGATGTTTTTCATGAAATAAGTAACCTGCTCTAAGTATTTCTTAATCTTTTGGCTACTTGTAGAAAGATGAACAACTCTGGTAATAAAATAGATAAATTGAACATTTTTTTTTGCCAGAAATGATTCGATTCATTCTTAAAAATGAACTTCTGTGAAATTTCAGAGCTTGTCAGAATAACGTGAATGATAATGTTATTTAAAAATTTAATTTTAACTTCAACGTACAGTGTACCGAGTGCTAAGTAACAGTACTGGTAAGATTATCAATTTCGAAGCACTATCGGCAACATCAATTCCTAGGAGGGTAACAGTTTGGGACCTCCTTTAATCGAATTTTTTTTTTACCCAAATCAGGAACTTTTTTCTGTGTTCAACCAAGAAAGATTAAGAACCCTGTTATGTAATGAAATCTCAAATTTTTACTCCTCTTCCCACCTCAAGTCAATTTCTCTACTCTCATATTAGTTCAATAATCCATAAATAATTCTTAAAATGCTCAGATAAAAAATTTGTTTTCTCTCAAAATAACTAATGGCTCTTCATAACATTTTTCTTCTTGCATTAATGCTATTTATAGTAAATGAAGCGACATTTTTTACTACTTTTTTCCATTTCACTTCATTCAAATAAAAAATTTTAAAAATGAACTCGAAACTTATTCATTACTTAAAAAATAAATGTATAATTTATTGTAATGTAATCAAAATTAGAACATATTCAATTTTTCATATCGAAATACTTTCCAATTAAAAAAAAAGAAATTTAAAAGATAAATCAATAATTTTTCATTCAATATCCTTAAAAAGAAAGTTACTTGTTTCCATTATCCCTTAATTCCTATTTTGGTCTTTGTCTTTTTATGTGCAAATTTCTAAATTTGTGGATATGGTCCTTACGTAATCTACTGAATCATTAATTCTATGAAGGCAAATTTGTAGTTCATTGAAAATAATTCGAAATATTATTTAGAGATCGGATCTTATTAAAATTATTTTACGAAGATGGGTTCTTTAACTAATAGCTTATATTACAATTACATGACTTGATATGTTAGTCTTGCCATGTTGCTTAAGTAAGATGAAACCTAAAATAAATTTTGAGAAATGCATAAAAGTACTCATTTAAAAATAAATTTATTTAAAAGAAGCATTTTTAAATACAATTTGATCTATAATAATGACATTTTGTTGTTTTCCATTATATAAAGGATACATTAAAAACTTAATTTTTTTTTGTTTTTAATGTATTAATTTGAAGCTATGAAATGAAATTGACTTCTTCACAATAGAGAAAATTTAAGTAAAGTAAAGTCTTAACAAAATATAACAATTATGACAGTTGAGTCAATTTTTGTTTGTCATTTGATAATCTTTCAGTGTTTAAAGCCCAAAATGCACTCACGAGAGAGTTTTAATATATATATTTAAAGACTGCTTTTGTGTGTGTGGAAATGATACATTAACATTTTCACCGTTCCTCAAAGCCTCGAAAGAAAATAATTAATAATCTGCAAGATAAATCTCAAATTTACTGTCTAGATCTTTTAAAGTATGTCTTTAATAAATAAAAAAAGTAATAAAATATCTTATTCAAAAATTTACTTCGATGTCAGAACAACCAGACATCAGCATCGTTTCCCTTTCAGAACAAATTTTGCTAAATTGAGGTCTAAACGAAAATCATGTAAAGAATAAACGAAATGGAGCTTTTCTTGTTCAAATAACTTTCATTCTCAATTAATCAGAGAATCTAATTTTCCACCTCAGACAACACGAAATTGGTTCTTCAATTTTCTTTGAGCTTTAAAGAATGGTAAGGCAAAAAGTTGCTATTCATTACGAGATATATAGGCAATTAGGAGACTCTTTATTTTTTGATATATCAAAATGAATCAAGAAGTGGAAAGTGGGATTACATCTGTTTCTATGTTAGCATTGGAATAGTTCCATTTGATTTTAGATTCAAAGTAGCGGAATTAGTAAATATAGTGAGGTTTAAAAACTATTTAATGTTTTAAGGAATATAACTAGTAAGTAAATTACATAAATTATTTAAACTTTTTTTAATCGATGGAGAAAAAGATGCAATTTTTTATAAATATGTAGTAACACGAAGAAATATTCAGTGTTTAAAAAGTATAATCCCTTTTACAAATTACCTATTTTAATACACATTGATATTCCCTGGGATAATTTTTTAAAATTAGAAACATTATTAAGCTTGTTGTTGCTATGAATTTTAGAAATGAAGAAAGTGTATTCCCAACATTAGTTGGTAAAATACAAATTAAGTTAAGAGTAGTCACCTTAACTTTATTGTGTGCTGTTAATCCAAAGATAGAGACGAAATAAAAACTTCTAATTTATATAATATTTACAAGGTAATTCTGCTAAAGTAATTTAAAGTGTTTAAATAATTTAAAACTTAGAAACGCAATTGTTCTAAGTTACGATACTCTCAGACTATTTGAAAGCTAAGATGACAAATACCACTACGCGTTGTATTGAATGCGATTGCAAGAATAAGAAAGTGTGATCTAAAACAAAAGTAAGGAAATTTACAGTTAAAGTGGAAATAGAAGTATAGAGTGGAAAGCATGTTCCCCACCTATATCAGAATTGCTATATGTTAAGTGTATAGAAATTAGCAACTAGAGTCGTGTTTGTAAATAAAGTTCTGGGATTTTAAGTCATATTTCGAACAAGTCCGCCGTTACCTGGATGTATTTCAAGGATTCGAGCAATAGGCCATGTGGCATGGAGACTTTATTCTTCGATAAATACGATGTCATCTTTCTTCCTATTCTGTCGTACAGCATGATTTTTCTCGTAGGATTATAAAGAAGAAAAGAAATAGGAACTCCACTTCTTCCCAAAACAACATTTTATATTTTTCAGTACTTCCCAACGCTTTATGTCGTTGATTGCTGAAGGAATCGCTTATGGTAGTGACAAAAGAACGCAACCTGTAAGGAAATGGGAAAATGTAAGAGCATTTATGCTATCTATCTCAGAATCATTTGCGTATGTAAGAGGCTGGGAATTTAATTCTTCCTCTTTTAACTTGAGTAAGATTGATAGTTCTTCAAAAGTTAAAAGAATGTCTCCTAGCATCCTCTTGAGATGAAATGTAACAGATCGAACTTCGACTACTCAAATTTCTCTAATATTAAAAAAAAAATGTATTTTCAAACAAGATGATAAAATCAAATTAAATTGAGACTGAACTCAAAGTATGTACATTCAAATTTCAGAATAACTCATGATCAATAAAAAAGTTTCATTTTAATTAAAATAAATTAAAATTTAAGTTACTTTCATGTAATACGTTCACCGTCAAAACAAATTGCACCCAGAAGAAATCAAAGTACATGAATGGAAATTTAAGAAAATGGTTTCATCTATGTTACATATACAAATAATAAAATAGTCAATCACGTGAGTACCAATGATGTCTGCAAATATATGATTTACCCCTCTTTAAACCGTGTCCTTTGAAATGTGTTCCTAAGGCCCGTTATTTTGATTCTAACTAGAGTAATTTGGTTTAATTTAACGCTTTAAAAATTAAACTGCTTTTGAGAAGAAACCGATAGCCATTTGAACAATTGGGCATTATTACAAAGGGTCACACCGTAGGACTGCATAAAGACGGATAGTCATTCCCTTTAATTGAGCATCAGGTCGGGCTCTCACAGGTAACAGTTTCACGCTGTTGGCTGAAATAGGACAAATAAGTCAAGAATCCTGCCAAGTAGGTTCAAAGCAAGCTACACGGATTACCAGAAATGAATATTGAAGAATTGTTGGGCAAACGCGCTCACCAACTATCATAATTAAGGACAATATGTAAACAGTGATTCTCTATCTTTATCATCATATTAGTACCAGTGCATTTGCAAAGGGCTACATGCTTGCGCGGAGACCATTGAGGATAATATTCCTAACACCACTGAGACCTCTCCAGAAACTGTAATGATACCATGAAAATGCAGCATGGACACATGCCAAATTGCAACGGGTCTTTTTTAGTGTTCAGTCTTGCATTTGTCTAGATGAGGAAGGTAACCACTCCCGTGTGAGGACGCAACTCTATCAGCGCTGCGATGGACGATTTGTAGAAATATCTACAACTTCACGCCACGATATGTGTCATAATGCATTAGAAATAATGACAACCCAAAGTCCTATTGAAGTTGCAATAATTTTGTATTTTGACCAATACATTCTGCTCAGTTTTTAATCATTATTCTTAATTTAAATCTGACAAAGTTTCAGTTATAAGAAAATTTATGTTTTTAGAAGCAATTTTTAATTTGGAACTAATGTAAAATAATAAGAACACTGTTATGAAAATGGAGGAAAAATGTTAAAAATCTTACATATTTTATTCAAATTTCTGAATGTGCATTGTAAAGATCTTTCTTACATTCAAATTATATTAGACTGGAATTATTTCAATAAACTTTAGGTGCAAAAATACTCTTTTAAACTTTTTTCAAATGAATGAATTGAATATATTCCAATTTATAAAATGGTCATAGTTCTATATTTCAAATTAAACTTCTTTTTTCAACATGAAAAATAATGCAAATTTTACGTTTTCGAGACGAATCCATTGAAATTAAAGCTTTCAAATACTATTGTTATACAAACCAGTTAAATAGAAAAAATAATTATATTCTAATTTTCAATACCGTTAAGCTATAGCAAATGTTGTAAAACCAGGAGATCAGAATAAACATGTAGCCTGTATTAATAGGATACATTACAAATTAATAAATTCAGAAAGCATAACGTAAAATGAAAAAATACAAAAAATGTTGTTCATTATTAGTATATTCTAATACTACATAATGATAAAATTCAATAAGCAACAATACTTAATTTAAGAGAATTTTGTTTTATATCTGCCTAGTGTTTACCTAAAAGTGATGTATACACTCTTAAACAACATTTTCAAATTCCTTCAAATTTATTTTTAAGTATGGAAAGATAATTACAAAAGAATTAAAAGGAAGAAAAAACAGTAATATATCTTAATTTCGATTTCGTTTGATTGATATTCTCTTTATTGACTTTATTAAATTAATTGATTTCCTAATATTCTATATTTCAATTTATTTTTCAGATTTAAGTAATTAGAATTGCTTAAAAAAAGTATTTTCCAAAACATTTACCTTTACCAAAATGGAAACCTATCATTGATTAAAAATTGTGTTAACTAATGATATAATTAAGGGTAATTTATATTTTACGAGAGAAACTCAATAATTTTGAAACAAAGAGAAAGAGTTCGAGTAATTTAAATGCATGCCCATATACGCATGATATATATATATATATATATACAATTAGTACAAATCATAGCATATAACATTCTAAGAATAGCCAATATTAAATCAATACTATTAAGAGAAAAAAAAAAACAAAATATTTCAGGAAATCATTAAAATGTAAATTATTATTTATACAAATCATATAAAAATTTATTTAAATAATCAAACAATCAAAAAATTTAAAAACAAAATCACAAAAAATTAAAACAAAATATTGAAGAACTATAACGTTGAAAAGAATGTAAAATTATAGAAAAGTAAAATTTCCAAAACTGGTAATTACAATTAATACTGTTATATACTTTGGAATGAAATAATCTGTGTTTATACTGGTAATCACTTTTCAAATCATCGCACTTCAGTCAATTATATATTAACAAAATATAGTATCATACCAAAAAGCAGCAAATTCAGAAAAATAACAACAGAGTAAATAAGGTAAAAATAGTAAATGTATTCAATTTCAGTACAATAAACCTAATTATACTTAACTAATAATCCAAAAATTATAAAACCAATAAAAAATCTAAATAAAAAAAGCAAATTAAATTTACTCTTTATATAAATACACACAAAGAGAGTGAGTGATTTAAAATTACGTAATTATATTCATTTGTCACGGTGTATAATTGCTAAAATTCAGTAGTTACTTTAAACAATCCTTTTGGGGATGGAGAGAAAATTTAAACTAGTTTAGGCAGAAAACCATTTAATCAATATGAGTGCTTCGTATCTATAAAATCCCTATGCAATTTAAGTCGAAACTTAATCACGAAAAATCTTTTCATTAGAAAATACCCTTCTGTAATATTAAACAGGATATTCAATAAGAGCTTATCTGATATTTAGTATCCTGAATGCTCCGAAAAGGCTCTTTAGGAAGGAAATACCTTTTAAAAGACTCTTGAAGTAATGTGGAATGAAGTACAAAGCGAATGCCAATAATTTGTTGGAATTGGCTTTTCTTTTTGGTTAAACATTAATTAGACGCTCTTGCAAATTCATTAATTAAGATTGTAAATTAAGATAGGAAATATGCTTGTCGGCTGTAAACAAATGAAGATTGAATTGGCTTTAAAATTTAAAATTACTCTTGACTAGAAGCTGAAATGAGGAGCCAAGACTTTATTTTGTTTAAAATTTTAAACTTTACTGTTTTGTTAAGTTAAATGTATTATCTTAGCTATTTTTATTTTATGCTTCTACTTCTTTTTCTGCATCAGTAATTATAATTGTATTAATTATAATAAAAAGCAAGATATTTCCAGGTTTTATCAATTGTGTGTGTGTGCTATTAAAATGTATAGTTTATTCGCATCACGTAATAATTAGGGTAATTGTAATTTTTGTTTCTCAATATTCAAAAAATAATTTTGAATTATCAAAATTTTCTATAATTGAACTTTTATTGGTTACAATTTAAAAACCATGTTACTCGAATGCTTTATTTAAACTTATATTTTCTTTCTTTTAAACATGGCAGTATTATAAATAGAAATTTTTTTAAAAAAATCTAATTAATGGTAAGTGATTAAACTTAAGTTTCTCATGTGTGGGACTATGATTATTTTTGTGGCACATTACTAGAAGTATATTTTAACTAACGCCATAAAACGCAGCAACGAATCTCTTAATCCTAAGTCTGGAAGCCTTAGAAGGGATGAATACAAGTAGTAGATAATCCTCAGAAATCGGTACAACCTGGGCGGCTAAGGCCTTCAAGATACCCAATGGGCTGTGATGAGAAATCATTATAGGATCTCTAAAGCCTCATTGTTTTTAATATCCAGTGTTTGCTATGAATTCAGATTACGATGCTATTTTTGCCAAGATTTTTAAAAAAATTAATAAATTGAATTTAAATTAAAGTAACTAAAATTAATGTATTACATTTATTGTGAAATATATATTTCTTAAATTCGAATTTATCATTATTTGTAACGGTTTTTGTTAGGGTTTTCAGCTGTACAATATAGATGGTGTGAGATGTTGAATGAAAAAGAAAGAGGAAAGGATTTTGCTCTTTACAGCCAGTTGAGAGAAAGTAATTTAATTGGCCGACTGGTTTGTTCCTATAAGAGAGTTCATAAGCCTGAATGTAGGTAGTAGGTTGGACTACTTGGCTCAATTATATATCTTGGAAAACCAACTTGAGATCTTATAACTCTGGTTGAACCTCAAAGTGGGTTCCTATGTTAGGATTTCCTCTGTTAATCTCGAGTTGGTTAGGAAAGTGCCACATATTGGTATCTATGAAAAGTAATAAAAAAATTTAGAGTTAAGTTTCTCTCACTATGATAGGGCCAGCTCAATTAGGAGTTCGGGGCACACAAGTTTGTGGCATGCAAATCAATGTTTTGATTCATCAGTTTTCTTGTACTTATAAAAGTTATCTAATTATATTTAGTATACGTGAAATTTTTTGCATTTTTCTGTGACAGTGCTCAAACGTTTTAATAATGCTTTAATAGTACTTTTATTTAACGTTAAATTAAAATTATTGCTTCCTTGTCTGCGAATGATTCTTCTATTACACTTGATAAAATCTAACAAGCTTTATGATAATATTATGCATTCAAATTCGAACTTCCGATAAGGTTCATGTACAGCCCATTAAATGTTTCTACTTCTATTATAAATATATTTTGAAGATATATATTAGTAAAATATTGTCTTCGAATAACTTCGAAACAGAATCATGCACATTCTAAATCTATTTTTTTTTAATTTCCTAATGTGTTAACAGTGATTTCCATTTTTTCTGATATATATATATATATATATATATATATATATATATATATATATATATATATATATATATATATATATATATATATATATATATATATATATATATATATATATATATATATATATATATATATATATATATATATATATATATATATATATATATATA